>MUZC01001026.1:58430-75468 GCA_002072015.1 Radix auricularia
CCTGTTTTCAGACCTGCCTCTCCAATAAACATTGAATAACACCCCCACACCATACCATCTCTTGATCTATTTAATGGCTTATTTGAGGACCAACTCCTAAATCTGCCCCTGTGTCAGTGTATTGATATCAGCATCACCAAGAACAAAATCATTTTAAATTACATCATTTAATTAAATTTTTATAAGATCTGATGTATCTCAGCCTATTGATTCTATCTTTCTTGGCAGCTTATATAACACTGTTTACGAGCTAATAGATTTTTTCAACTTATTATTTTATATTAATAATAATATCAATCAATATATATTCAACTGCTTATGAATTTTGATTTTAATTTCAAATCAAACTTATTAAAGCCAAATAAATAAACTTAAAATAATTATTTAATCGGTTTATTAATAAGTTATTAATAATTAATGACTTACTACAAGACGTTGTTGAAGAAGCTGAAGATCATCACTGTGAGATTTCACTCTCTGGATTACAGCATTTTTCATAAAAGACAATTTTTGTTGTGTTAACGTTTTAAATTTTTTACAAGACGGCTCTTTAGACATTTCAATTTAAAACGAAATTAAAAAATATTTATTTTAAATATAATTCTAATAAAGCGCGCTTTATGACAAACGAAAAGTGAATTTAAAATTGAAACCAAAGATTATAAGAAAACGAAACAATTATAATTATTTTTACTTATGTTTATTTCGATTAATTCGGTAACCTCCTTGGCAGGTACCAAATTTTTCTATTAAATTAAAAATTCCGTGATTGAAAATTTGATACTGCTGTAACTTACCGTTACCACTAATTCGGCTTAAAAAACCAGTGCCGGGGATAAAAAAAATTTCTGCAGAGCCGGGGATAAATGCCATCCCCGGCGGGGATGGTAAAGGTTAGAGCAGAGCCGGGGATGGAGCCTCACAGTGCCGGGGATATCCCCGGCATCCCCGGCGGTAAATCGAGCACTGATCTTAAGTCTTCTGATACTAATACTGCTGGGTTGGCAATAATTTACGGGTACATATAATTCGAGTTTGATTTTAATGGAAGTAAACTACTGGTAAAATTTGTTTGCTTATTATCATGGTTTATAATAACCAAAGCATCTTTATTTAATGTCTTTTGTTTTGTGGCATCAACAAAAATAATAATCAAACTTGCTTATTTAATGGATTTAGAACTTAGCACACATACATGCAAAAGCAGCCACTCATGAACAATTGCTCAACTTACCAAAGTTTTTTGCAATTTGAAGGAATCAGAAATTGGATAAAAAAAGAATAGACTATTAATAAAGAACAACAATACGTTGTAAAAGAAAGCAAAACAAAGTGACAAAATTTATTGTTAGCATGTTTGATTTTTATTAAACCCTGGCAAAACTGAATGTGGCTTTTAGCGGTCAAAGAGAGGACAATACTGCTGCAAATAAAAACATTATTCAGGTATTGATGCATTTTCTTGCTAAATACAACCGAGCATCCCGAGAATATCGTGTGAAAAATAATACAAAAAAAAAACTTGTCATCTCAAATTCAAACTGAACTCATACTCACATCATTTTTTAAGTGGTTTACTTCGCAAAAAATAAACTTCCTTCAGGAACAAGATACCAAATAGTATTCCATTGTGTTGGATAGCTCTTAATACATTTCACTGAGGATCAAACAAGTTCAGTTGCGTGATATGAAACGATTGAAAAATATATTTAAAACATTGACATTGTAGAATCTATTAAAGATTTCACTAAAGCAAAAATGAATCTGCTTACATTTCTGAAATGGTTTTAAATAAATTATTGTCTTAAAATAATAGACTCAGAGGCCCAAAGTGCGTAAAAACTTCTGCGTGCTGAAAAGTAAGCTACAGGAGTTGAAGAAGGAAGCTGACCAAAAAAAAAAAAATCACTGTGAAATCTCGCTCAAACCGTTCATTAAACCTTATTTGTTTACATGTTACTCCAACCGAAACGAATTCTCTAACTATTTTAGTATACTAGAACGTTATTCTTTTACATCACCGTACACTGTTTGGAATAATATCTAATTGATTCTACATGCAAGGCATTACACTGACTTCAGGATACATAATATTGAATATACAATTCAGGCATTTTTAGGTTATTGCAGAGACGTCACTAGGGTTTGTATCACCCGGGGCGGTAGCTCATGGTGTCACCCCCTCATGATTTAACCCATAGAACTCCTCCGAGTTTTCCAGTGCCAAATAACGGGAATATATTGAATTTTACGGTCTGGTGTCACCCCCCTGATGCTGTCACCAGGGGCGGCCCGCAATCCCCTAGCGACGCCACTGGGTTATTGTGAAAGCTATAGAGGAACTGTCAGAGGCTGAAGTAAGCTCAACACGCGAACAGACGCAGGAACTTTGATAATCACTATGAGATCTTTTTATTTTCTATGTTGTGTCATAAAACTTATAAAAGATGCCCGAAATGATATACAAACGAATAACTTATTGTGTTTTTAAAAAAGTAAGTAAAAATCTGAGCAGAGGCTGCTCACAGCAGGGCCGGCCAAACGGAATGTGAGTCAATAGGCAGCTGCCTAGTTTGCCTATAAGACTATGCCTAAAGCCGACCCTGCTCACAGAGAAACTAAAGGTCATTAATTAAAGGAATACTTAGAGGTAGCTTTGAGATTTGATAAAATTTTATGTGGTGACCTCATCCTTTTAATCGAACCATCGAATCAAAAAACGACATCTTAAATGTTTAATTAACACTTTAAGGAATCTAAAGAAACACCTTTTTGTTTTAAAAAAAGTTATAAATTATAAGCTAATAATAATATATTGAGCAGCGTATAAACAATGTATAACATCCATAAATCAATAATAATTATTTGTTTTCTTTATTCAACTTAAACTTTTTGGAAGAAGTCCGGTCCAGTATTTTAACCAGCAATTCCCGAACAACTGAAACTTTGTTTAGACATGGCGGAACTTGTATCAGAACACCATTAACATTTGGCTTAACCATCATTATATTCAGTGATCAAGTAAACAGGATCTTAATAATGTCAATTATTAAAGGAATACATTTTTCAAACATATTGATTATCCTAATTTCTGCCAGTGCACGAGCTCAGCAGAGTCCTGGTATGAAATTGACTATGGAAAATAATAATTAATAAATTAATAATAAAAATATTTAATAGGCCTAATTATTAATATATAATAATATAATATATAAGCTACAATTTACAACACTAGATTTTGTAGTGGTATTATTATTATAGTTTGTAAATAGTATTATAAATGATTTATACAAATTCCCCTTTATTAATTAAATGGTTAAAAATTAATTACTTTACTTTATTTTTGCAACATTATTACTATTACTTATTACTAATAATTACACATTATTGTTATTATTAGACTACTTAGACTCTAACGGCTGCTCATACTTGGTCAAGACTCTCTTAAATTTGAGTTAGGCCTATACTCTGTATCTACTTTTTGGTTTAAAGCTTAGAAAATTAAGTGCGCTTGAAGTTTTTAGACTGTCAACGTGCACAAAGTGAAACTTAAATTACATTATATTATAATTATACTTCTTATTCTGTATGCAAGAAAAAACACAAATTCTCATTCTTCCCACGGCCCACATGGTATTTGGATTGGAATGGGTTGCATGATCAAACAAGGAAAACCAATACGCTATCAACATTTAAAATTCACTCTAGTGAAAAAGCAAGACATTAATCATGGATAAGCATAGGACGAAATAATCTTCTGTATAGAAGAAACATCTGTATCAGATAATAAGAGCCTGTTTAAATTTGAATTTTAATAGTTGAAAAGAAATAAGTTAGGCCTCCTTAGATTAGTATCAAGTAATTTAGATTAGGTCTTTTAATATTTGTTTTAGTCAAATTTTTGTTTACACTTTTTACTTTTACATTTTTTTCCCCTAAGATTTATCTTAGTTTTGTTGCCTTTTTGCAAAATATAATTAATGGGATAATATTCAATAGTATATAGTCCAAAGTTTAATAAAATATACTTATTACTACTACCTTGAATTTTAGTTTCATACAGGGCTCACACAGCCTGCTGAAATTCTAAAATGTCCCAAATATCTCATAAAATTTGAAAAAACTCTAGGAAAAAACATTGTATCACAAAATTTTTATCCAATGTCTTGAAGTTTGATTTTAAGAGTAGTGGTTCATTATGTTCTTTTTGTCATTCTCTTGGCTTGAAGATATTAATTTTTGAGAGACTGACTTATTATCTTAAACATTTTTTTGTATCCACGAATTGTATATTTTCTCATACAAAAAGTCCTGAAATCTCCTGAAATTTAATTATAGAATTGGCGCAGGAACTCCTTTTTAAATCGTCTTTTTCTTTTGTGCCAACTCTCACATTAGCAATATTATAATTAGTGTTTTATATTTTTGGGACTACAAGGGTTAATGAAAAAACCACAGTCACACATTTAGCATTGTGAATTTTGATGATAATCAATACATCTTTTAAGCTCAGTCCAATACTCTCATTTATAAACTTAACAAAAGTAAACAATCGACCCCCCCCCCCCAAAAAAAAACAACAACACATTTTCGAGTCTCTTAGTTTATAGTTTATAGTTAAAGTGTTCTTTATTGCATGTAATTGTATTGAATCTTGTTGGAAAAACACTGACACTAATAAACAAAGGAAAGAATATGAGCTGATGTATATATAACATATGGAGAATAATTGAAATTCAAATATTTTCTATTCTTTGGATTAAAAAAAAGGATGCAATGAATGCTTTATGTAGCATTTTTAAGTTAAAAGCATTATTTCTTGGAGTCAGGTAAACAAAAGTATTTGATATTGTCATCTGCAAGTTTCACATTAAATAAAATCTTCAGATGCCTCAACTGAAAGTGATTAATTAAATAAAATAATTGAACATCTGAAAACTATGATACAAACAATTACAAGTTCTATAAGTTAAATATTTTAATATATATTTACTCTAAATCTGAAACTAATTAAAAGTTAATATGTTCTATCCCTGCTGTTACAGGTATCGGAAAAATTTATATAGGTGATCAAAATACAACCAGCGGCCTTCCAATTGTTAAGGATTACATTTTTACTGTCAATGGGAACACAAGTATTCCTGTCTATGCACTTGTTTTTAGTGGTACTAACCCAACTGTTCGTGTGCCTAAAACTGAAGATGTAAGTTTACATCAAATTCAACTTTATGTATTTACTATTTTTATGTAAAACATCTTTTTACACCAAATGAAATTTACAGTTTACATTTTTGCAAACCTTGGCAGGAAAATTTATGAAGTTTTTATATTTAATTTTTAAAAATTGTTTGCATTTTTTTTTCTCCAGATAATTATCTACTGCACAGTTTCTGAAACTGGGACAGGTTTTTCTGGAATAACTGTAAGAAGTAATGTAAATTTGCCTGCTGCAGATAATTCATCTTTTATCTCTTTAGCGTAAGTGCATTTGAATTAATCTGTTGTTTTTATTTCATTAAAAATTCATTTTTACCAATTTTAAAATCAGATTGTTGCTTGGCCTATATTTTTCTGTTGGTGCAAAAAAGGCTAATTCTGGTTTTGTTCGCGGAATAATGTCAAAAGACCTAGTACATTTCATTCAGGCTTTGCTGATTTGTTGGCTTTTTTTTTTTTATTGTTATTGGTTGGTGGAGGTTGTGTGGCTGCGTTGATTGTTTATACAGGTATTTTAGATTGTTTTGATTTTATAGTTTTAATTTAATTGTACTTAAACATCTCTTCAATATAAAATACAGGTACACAAAAAGTGGATTAAACATTATTAATATTTTAATTTACTAGAATGTGAAATTAATGAAAACACTGAGCTTGTTTCTCTGCAACGAGACAGTTCCCTCTTGGGGTAATGGGAGACAATGACATCCGAAGTGTGCTGCTTATGTCCATTTTTATTCCGTTGTTTTGTCTTCGTTGATGTCACTTCAGGAAACCCCGTTTCACACACATAAGGTGTTGGAAATGGCAATAGGGATTTAATTGCTTTGTTGGCAATCTCAGAATATTCTGCCATGACTTTAATCCAGAAGACTGGAAGAATTGTTTTCTCGAACGAAGTCTAAAGATCACCGTCATTTGCAATCTCTTTCAGTTGAACTTTTTCTTGCACAGTCATTCTAGAGTCGCCTAGTTTGTTGATGAATGTTTCACCGATCCATTCCCTACCAGTTCTTGTGTATTTTGTGTTTGGGTATTGCTCAAACTCTTTTTAAAGCAAAGACAGGTGATCATATGCCAACTGGGACAAAGAGTGCTCAGGCTCAGTCTCGACTAGAATCCCCGCCAATGTTTGAAATATACCCAAAATGCCTTTGCTCATGCGCCGTTTCCACAACTTCAGTTTGGCTTTAAATGCAGCTAATTTGTCAGCCAACTTGAAAACAGTTGTCATTTTCCCCTGAAGGGACAGATTGAGTTCAATAAGCTGGCTGAATATGTCACACAGGTATGCAAGTTTTGCTACCCATACCTTGTCACTGAAATGTGCTGCCAAGCTTTTCCATCTTGTTTATGGAAAGATGTACAATCCCTAGAGAAATACACCACAGTATAAAAATGTAAATAATTTATTGTTCCTTTGCTTACGGACCACCAGGTCCACGGACAACAAGTTAGGGACCACTGCTGTACAGAACCAGTCTATCACAGCAAACTATGTATTTTCTCTCCACCTGCATACAAAGGCTGCTTGGATTGGTTTGGTCAGCTCTCCCCAGCTGCCCCTCCATCTAACTACAGAATGGAATGCACGGTCTTATGATAGAACCGCGTATGAGACGATACATGGCATATAAGTCACCCCTGGACTTTTGAGAAGAATTTTAGGGGTTAAAAAGTCATTGTATATACCAGAATATACAGTAGATTATTTCTTTAGTTTTAACAAGTCTTTCTTTCACTTTCTTAAATAACCCTTCAACTCTTTTTACAAAATATTACTATGAAACATTATTGGCATGTGCCAGAACTGTGCATTTAAATGATTTAACAGCTTGATTATTTTAGGACATATTTTAAATGGAAATCAAATTTTTAAAATAAATTTGTGTTTCTGACAACTTATCTTGCTTGTAAATAGAAATGCATATGTTAGGAGTTTAAAGGGAGGAAAGTTGAGCAGGAGCAACTTCTCATTCATGATTTTAGATGAAGTGCTGTGTATATATGTTCCTTATGTTGTGTCAACATGGCCATTTAATAATTAAATCACTACCATCATTTTTACAATTTTACAAAACTTTCAGCTTGACCAAGGCTGGACGACCTGTTCAAATAAGATGTTATGGCTCCTCACCTTTATCTGATTGTTCTACTGTAGTAAGAACGGCTCAGTTCTGTAATGACACTTCTCTTTCAAATAGTGTGTAAGTCTGTGATACAAGACACCAGTCTGGGTTTTTAAATACAAAAGATTGAACATTTAATTATTCGGCTTGATACCTGAGATACTTGGCTAATGATTGACATTGTCACTATGTAATGGAATTAAAATATGAATGGACACCAGCTTA
This sequence comes from Radix auricularia, assembly GCA_002072015.1. Taxonomy (NCBI): domain Eukaryota; kingdom Metazoa; phylum Mollusca; class Gastropoda; family Lymnaeidae; genus Radix; species Radix auricularia. The sequence goes on from MUZC01001026.1 coordinate 66,002, forward strand.
TCTGAAACCTTGTATAGTTGTTTTTTGTTTTTTTAAAAGTTTTTAAGTAAAAAAAATTAAATATCACAACCTTTAATTTTTTCATAGGTTCTGTTTTTTTCTTGAGTAAAATGCAATCTGACTCCCTGATTGTTACATAGATAGCTAAGAATCCCAAACAACAGTTGACTGTTTTAATTTTATATTGTAAACTAGATGCCTTGTTTCCTCTAAGCTCTATCCCACTTTCTGTATGGTTTTTATATTTTTTACTATAGTTTATCACAGAAAATCTAACATTTAAACTAATTAAAATAAAAGAATTATAAAATTTTGCATTCCAAAAAACATACCCTGTCACTAATTTTACTAAGCATTTGCTTAAACAAAAACTGCATCAACTTCCTTAGCTTAAATTTCTTTTCTTTTAAGTTAATTTGGACCTAAAAAAAACACATTCCATAAACCTTCATTAGGACCAGAATGATCTCAATAAACAAATTATGATGTAAAATGATTGACTAACTTTTCTAAAAGATTATGTAACAACCAAATGACAAACAATATTGCATTTCTCCTATTGAACAGTTCAGTTACTGTCCGTCCTCATGGAACCATCTCACTATGTGACACTTCTTATAGTGTCAAATATACCGGTACATCACTAAACAATGAAACTTCAAATCAGGTTGGAGTAAGACTAAGGTGAGTTCTTTGTATTTGTATCCTCATGTGTAAATAATTAGATATATATATATATAATCACCAACAGAATTTTAACATCTGTGATGCTGAAAAGAGACAGAAGATCATTAGGACCAATCGGTGTATTTCAGAATTTTTAAAAATCTGTTGGTTTTCACAAAGGCATTTACAAAACACCCCTGTTAAATCTGTTGGTTTTCACAAAGGCATTTACAAAACACCCCTGTTAAATCAACTGGTTTTCACAAAGGCATTTACAAAACACCCCTGTTAAATCTGTTGGTTTTCACAAAGGTATTTACAAAACACCCCTGTTAAATCTGTTGGTTTTCACAAAGGTATTTACAAAACACCCCTGTTAAATCAACTGGTTTTTACAAAGGCATTTACAAAACACCCCTGTTAAATCAACTTCAAAAATGCCTAGACCCCAAGGTATCCAAAAGTAATCACCACTGAGTCATCAGCCTTGACCCCACTTGTTTACACCCATAGAACTTTCTCCACAAATTGCACCTCTTTTTGAAATGATCCAGTCACTCTTGGCTACCTATACAATCAGTGTGTCCAAGCTTTGCGTTAAGGATGACCACCATCTTCATCAGCAAGGAACCACTGACAGGAAGAGAGTAACAAAATCAGCAACACTCCCCTGCACTGTTGGTGACAACAAAGGAACTTTGACATCACTGATGCTTGTGATAGCTCTGTTGTGCAATCCTAGGCAACTCAGCAAGAAATATGATGTTAAAGTGCCAAAATTGGCCTTCTTTTGTTCATGAAACATTAGGGTTCGCTTAAATCAAAGTTCCACTTAACTGATAGGAAAATGTTGTAGTTCCACATAAAAACCTCGACCTTATTGGTTTATCAAGCTGACAAAGTTCTAGATCTGAGGTCGGCAAACGGGTAAATTACCCCATTTGGAGTAACAAGGGAATTTGTGGGGGTAATAGAGACAAATCAGGGACATATGAAATCCGTTAAAATCCGAAAGATTTATATTTTATTTTAATTTTGATCAAAATCCTTCATATCTATTTATATTTACAAAAGGCACAATTGATTAAAAATAAACAAGATATTAGTACTTATGCCATCTGGGTGTAATCTGAGTTTAGAATTATTTCCGTTTTTGGTTGATATATAAATCTAGGTTCCATTTAATATTTATAAATTATAATTTATAGCATACAGCCTAAATTAGATTTAAAACCCCTAGATAAGATATCTTTGATCAACCTGTGGCATAACAAAGGTCACTCCCGGTCTGCTTATAAATAAAACAATCACACCGAAACATTGAAAAATTACAATAAAATGTAATAGTTTAATTATTATTCTAAATATAATTAAAAACAACTTTACAGTTATAATCAAGTAGTAGAAGAATAAGATATGAGGATTTCCTCAGGTTTGGATTTACCCATTAAGAAGACAAAGGAATAATGAAACTAGAGTCATGTCTTTTTGGAAGTACTTAATTACTCTAGAGTCTCTCAAAAAGTGTCAATTGTAGAAGCACCTGAACAAATCACACCTGCATCTGTCTCCTAAACCATAGGAATACTCTGTCAACTCGGAAATGTCTGCAAAAATGACAAAGACTTAGAAAACAACTTAAGTGGTACATTTGATCAACGCTCAGCTGCAAAAGTTTCTTTTGAAGTGGCCTTGTTGAATACTCGAAACAAGAAACCACATACTATAATAGGTGAGGTATTGGTTAAACCATATACTATAATAGGTGAGGTATTGGTTAAACCACAGACTATCGCTGAGGTATTGGTTAAACCACAGACTATCAGTGAGATATTGGTTAAACCACAGACTATCAGTTAGGTATTGGTTAAACCACAAACTAAAGGTGAGGTATTGGTTTAACCACAGACTATTGCTGAGGTATTGGTTAAACCACAGACTATTGATGAAGTATTGGTTCAAGCAGCATTTTTAAAAATGCCAGAGTTTATGCTTTGTCAGAAAGAAGCCATGAAACTAAATTCAGTACCTTTGTCAGCAAATTTTTGTCACAGTCAGAATTTCTACAATGGGCAAAAATGTCAGGGAACAGGTGTTTTCTTCTATAAAAGAGAGTAAATTCTTTGCTATTTAGTTTGATAAGACAACTAAAGTCAGTGGTAATGCGCAGCTTATGGAATATGTTTGATACAAAAGTTTACAAACAATTGAAGTGGAAATGTTGTTGTTTTGTGTTCCCCTCTAACTGCGATGTCAAGGAAATGTTCTGAACTGAGGAACTTTAAATATTTCTAGCTGGTCAAAAGCATGCACTGGCAGATAAGTTTACAAACTATTGTTGGGTTTCACATCTTGCATACCTAGCTGATGTTTTTGAGCATGTGAATGCGTTGAACAAAGAAAGCAGGGAAAAATTATCAATATAATTACAGCCACAGAAAGCATTGCAGCATTTGGATTAAGCTTTCATATGGGAAACAAAAAGCAGAAGGAAACAAGTTAGCAGCCTTTTCAAAGTTGGCCCTGTGCTTAAAAGATTTTTTAAACATAACTTTTGATGACATCAAGGATATAGTTATCAGGCAGGCATTTTATCAAGCTCAAAAAGCGGTTCACTATTTACTTTCCAGTTTTGATTCACATAAATTCAGTTTTGTTGTAGATTCATTTCAATGTGACATTGAGAATGTACCAGATGAACCTCAAGGGTTAATAGGAGCACTTCTTGAACTTCAGTCTAATAAGGAGTCACGTATTAAATTTGCAAACAAAGCAGATATTACAGATTTTTGAGGTCAAATGCTGCAAAGGCTTTCAACACTGCACATGAGAGTGCCGTTAAGACGTTGCTGCCTTTTGCATCAACGTACATTTGTGAACCACGATTTCCAACTCTAGTGAACATAAAAACAAAGCTGCGAAATCGATTGGACCCTGAAGACAGCATCCAACTTGTCCTGACATAAAAAAACCCATTTTTGATTGAATTGTGTCAAAAATGAAAAAAAAGTCATTAAAAAACAACTGAACTGCATTGAGATTTGCAGAAAAAACCTCTGTGTTTTAGGATAAAAAAATTGATGACATTAAGTTATATTACATTTATAATTTATGCTTTTTTTTTAATATTTAAATTGTGTTCATCTGACTTTATCACAATACGTCATATTTACCATTATGTCTAGTATGGCCTGTTAAAACAATAATATATATTTGATTGTTAACTTTTATAATTACATCATACCCAAAATACTTTTCGGGTCATATTCAAAAATTTGTCAAGCGTCTAAAACTCAACATATCCGATTTTGGCTTGGGCTTATCCTTAGACCCTCTCAAGAAAAGCCAAAGTAATGTGGGCAGGACCTTGTGCCTATGGGGGTAAAAGCAACATAAAATTTTACATTTTGGGGTAATGGGCAAAAAAGTTAGCCGACCCTTGGTCAAGATAACTTGGTTCAACTGTATTAATATAATGAAAAATGATTATAATAAATTATTTTTTTTAAAAATTACATGTAATTCTGAAATTTAAAAAAATTAAAATTTTAAGTCATGTAAGGTAAAAATATAAATAACAATACAACAATGGATATTTATGATCTTATGTTTCTTCCACAGTGAGGAAGCTGCTAGTCAGGTCAGTGCAACTTGTACTGCAAGAAACAGTAAGTTTTTCTTTAATACTTGAAATATTTTACTGTGAAATCATTGCATTAATTGTTTTTATACTGAGTAAAAATAAGCGTAAATACTCCTTCTTAAAATACAATTATTATTAATTGTTCATGTTGCTCCTATCAATGGCATTTAAATCCTGTGACACTAAAGAATTATCAAGGAAAATACTCTCATATTATTTATTTGGTTATTATCAGTTTGAAATTGTTTTAATGATTGAAAGTAAGATAATTATGTGCATGCAAACAGTTAATTCATCAATTTCTTGTTATGTTTTTACATGAACTCAATCCTAAATTGTTGCTTTATATAATAATGGGTTGATCAGCACCCAAACAAATAATATCACCAAGAAAATTACATTTCCAATTGTTTTCTTTATAAAAATAGACATATAAATATAGCTAGATACAACCCCTGGCATAGCATATGCCGCAGATTTGCTCAAATTGCGAAGAAGTGGGCAAAAGAATGGACACATACTACAACATGAAGAAATCAGAACAGCGATAATGAACATGGGGGGGAGGGGGATATTGCTGATGTGTTGAGACATGGGCATTGCGGTTAGCTTCCTGCACCAATCTAGCTTGCCAACCATAAACTTTGATTGGCCAACCCTTGTAAGGGTCAGCTATGTGAGCAAAGAATGGGCTAAAAGAAAAAATTAAAAAATATGTTTCTTCTGAGGCTTGAACCCAGTACCTCCTGCATGTAAGGCGGTTGGGATATCACTACACTACTAACAACATATTTTTCTGTGGAGGAACAATGCTAGAGAATGAAAGAAAGCATTGTGGGTCTCGAAACATGTCCACTCCCGCTTTTGAACCCACTTAGCTTGATTTGGTCAACCCCAGCGATGGTCATTGGTCATGCTCATTTGCACACTGCTCATTCTTAATCTTGTTCTGGTGACTTATATATATATAGATTCTATTGTTAAATCAAAATCTAGTTTAAATATTCAAATATATTGCATGAATCAAGTTTTATGGTTTTTAAAAACAGCAGGTCTTCATGTTTACAATCTGTTATTGTTTTTGTGTTCCCCAGATTGGCTAATTATTCCTTCAGCACTTTTAGCAAGTGGATCAATCAGCAGAACGGTGAGAGGAGCTTAAAACTCTTAGAATTTTTTTAATGTTTATTAGAAGAATTTCTTGAATTTCAGCATACAGTTAGACATTTAACTGCGTCAATTTTGTGCCCGACTTATTGATTCATTTAAGCTATTTTCAGCATTTTGAATATGTTCATTTATCTTTATAAACCATTATGTTTTTTTTTTTTACTTTTTAATTAAAAGTGGGAATTCCTTTTGGCTAGTAATTCCGTAGATTTTTTTTAAAGATCTTAGATTAATTCTTAGCATTTGTGAGTCTTGTTATAGGTTTTCCATTCTCTCTTGTGGTTTCTCTACAAAGTTAAACTTAATCAAAGTTCACCTTAAAATATTTAATTTTTTATACACAACATAACATAGTAATAATGCTTTAGAAAATGTACTTCTAATGTTTTTTTTTAGTTGCTGAGGACAATAAGTCTAGAACTTTTATTATAACTTGTGGCTTACCAAAGAAAATTTTATTATTTTAATTTATAAAAATTGATTTTTTTTAAATTTATAATTAAAGACTTTTTAACTCTTAATGTGCCATAAGGTTTTCGGAAAACTTCCGCATCAGTGCCGTAAGAATTTCCCGAATGGGGATCAACCGGTTATGAAATTACAAAAATTGTGTAAAATCCATTTGTATTACTATTGTCATACTGACTTCATCTTTTAGGATAAGAATGATTATTTTATGTATCCAAAAGACTGTATGGAGTTTAAAACTATTTTTAATTGTAGTTTAGTACTATTATTTTAGTAATAAAGTATAGTGAAATCACATGTTCGGAAAAAAAAACCATAAAAACTACCCCAAAACTTTGTGAATTGAGCGATAACACTAGCGAGGGAAACAGCCGCCATTGCTGGAAGTCGAAAACATCGTTTTTCGCGCACTAAAGAGTTTTTATTTTCTGTAATTTTCTTTCTAAAGAGAGTTCTATTGAGTCGTGCATTATCGCGCTTTAGTAAAAAAAATGGTAAATCGCACATTATCGCGCTTAGACACATTAAGAGTTAAAAATGTTTTAAAAATTATATTTTTAAAAAGCATACAAATTTATTTTTTAAAATGCCTTGTCCGTTTTTTTAAATTGAGTTCCCTTGTGGCTCTTAACTGCCAACTGGCTGGGAAACTCTGGTTTAGTTTTGTTTGACAACTTCTTGGTGTTAGGATACCACTTCTAGAGCTGGAATCCTCTTGGTTTTAGATACTAGATCTAAGGAAAACTGAACTCTGGCAAAAGAATGTTTAATACATTAGATACTGTAGTCTTTAATATTATGGATATTATCTGTAAATGAAAGCTTAATGGACTGAAACAATTTATCAATCAATGACTGTTGCCATCCATCCCCAGTTATCCTATTATACAAGTGGTGGTAACCCAGGAGACAATACAACAGTCACGTGTACAGCCCAGTCATCAGATAATCAGTTTGAAACATCAACTTGTGAGTCATTTACTATCATATATTACATACACTACAACTTCTGAGTCATTTACTATTATATATTACATACACTGAAACTAGCGAGTCATTTACTATCATATATTACATACACTACAACTTGTGAGTCATTTACCATCATATATTACATACACTACAACTTGTGAGTCATTTACTATCATATATTACATACACTACAACTAGCGAGTCATTTACTATCATATATTACATACACTACAACTAATGAGTCATTTACCATCATATATTACATACACTACAACTTGTGAGTCATTTACTATCATATATTACATACACTACAACTTGTGAGTCATTTACTATCATATATTACATACACTACAACTTGTGAGTCTTTTACTATCATATATTATGTAAACCACAACTTGTGAGTCTTTTACAATTATATATTACATATATATTACATACACTACAACTTGTGAGTCATTTACTGTCATATACTACATACACTACAACTTGTGAGTCTTTTACTATCATATATTACATACACTACAACTTGTGAGTCTTTTACTATCATATATTATGTAAACCACAACTTGTGAGTCTTTTACAATTATATATTACATATATATTACATACACTACAACTTGTGAGACCTTTGAGTCATATACTATCATTAGATACAATGAAAGTGCGTAACTTCTATAAATATGGAATTAGTACAAAACTGGAATGATATATAATATGTAACATGTTCTATGTAACAGTGGCATACTTGTAAATTTAATCACAAACATAAAACTGAGAAAATGCTTTGTGTGACTTAAAAAACTATTATTACTGTTAGCACAATTAAAGAAAATTACTCCTTTCACTATCCTCTAAAGTGTCTGCTGGATTAAAATGTTATAATTTTTTTTTTATAAGTTGTAAATTAACTCTTAAACCTGTGGAAGCATTTAGTTTTAGATTTGAATGCTACTCAGAGAGTCTCAAGTGATTATATATATATATATATTAGGGCTGTTATCGATTAAATTAAATTTAATCGTTAACTTTTGAGAAATTACCGATTAATTAATCGATAATTTTGTTAAGCTTCAAATAAAGATGTATGACGTCATTAAACTGAAAATGTCAAGAGAAGTAATAAAAAGAGGCAATGGAATTTTTTATTGAGTTTTTTTTAAAACATATTTAGCAATAATAATGATTTAAATAACGCACATAAAGTTTAGGCACTTGGAAGAAAATTTCAAATTAATTTTAAAATATACAAGTAATACAGCTATATAAAAATTGTTTGATGATTAACAAAAACATAAAGATCATCTTTTGTGTTCAAAAGTTATGATTTTTTTCCAACACCTCATAATCATCTTTTTTCACTACGCTGTTTTCCTTTGCATTTTGTGCCCTTTTATGACATTTCTAAAAATGCCCATAACTTAAGTATTTCATTTAATTTAATTTTAAAATATAATATTGTTAGGAGATTTATTTAAATATAAGTAGTTCAATATAATGTCAATGAATTTAAATTTTTTTATTGCTAATTTAAAACAATGTTGTTTTTTTTGTATCATTGTCCTTATAAAACAGGTTATTTTTAGGTTTACACTTTTAGAGTCTGTTTTTTTTAAATGTAGCAGTTTGTAATTAAAAAAAAAAACTATTACTAATAATTAATTATTTATTAATAAATCGGAAACAAATAATTAATAACAATTCTTTAATTTTAATCACTATTTTTATAGATTAAAATAATTTTAATCGATAAAAATTTTTACCGATTAATTGTGAAATTAATCGGTAATTTCCGCAGCCCTAATATATATATATATATATACTAGAGGCAAGTACCCAGCTTCGCACGGGTTTTAAATGAGGTTTTCTGTTGAAGCGTAATATACTGTTTATTTGCATGAAGTAAAAGGGTACATTTATCTTAAAGCAGGTCAAATACTATTGCCTATCAGAAAAGCATAGTGTCTGCAATTCTATACCATCAATCACAAGACTCTGGCACACCAGTTAAGACTGCACAGTCGTGGTAGTGTAATTAACACTTTCCGAATTCCCATTATTCCAAATAGTAGAATTAAAGATTTTCAATTTTTTTATAACTTATATGAGTAAAAAACCACACTATATTACCATGGCAGTTATGTATTTCTCAACTTCCCAAAGTATCATGCTTCTACCTAAACGGGAAATAGGAGAATTAGTAATTTTCACTTTTTGTATCGCTCATATAACGAAGAAAACTACATTCGGCCCCGGCTCCCTTAGAGAGATAATTTAAATATGTTTTCACCTGTTACCATTGGAGATGTGAAACACAGCCCATTTAAGGAAAAAAATGCATGTGGGAACACCAGCCCCACCCTGAATGAGAATTTTAAAAGATTTTTTTCTCCATTTTTGTTGGGAGGGTGTGTGCTCAATAACTTCCAAAAGTTTCATTTTTTACGTATACGGTAAATTTGAGAATTAGAGATAAGACGGCTTTTAATATAAGAAAAAACTACATTTTTGCCCCTAGCCCCCAAGAGTGGGATTTAAAAATATTTTTTTT
>MUZC01001026.1:87615-115333 GCA_002072015.1 Radix auricularia
TTTGACAGACATACAAGTCTATTTGACAGACATACAAGTCTGTTTGACAGACATACAAGTCTATTTGACAGACATACAAGTCTCCTTGACAGACATACAAGTCTGTTTGACAGACATACAAGTCTACTTGTCGGACATACAAGTCTATTTGACAGACATACAAGTCTATTTGACAGACATACAAGTCTGTTTGACAGACATACAAATCTACTTGTCGGACATACAAATCTACTTGACAGACATACAAGTCTATTTGACAGACATACAAGTCTGTTTGACAGACATACAAATCTACTTGACAGACATACAAGTCTATTTGACAGACATACAAATCTACTTGACAGACATACAAGTCTATTTGGACAGACATACAAGTCTATTTGACAGACATACAAGTCTGTTTGACAGACATACAAGTCTGTTTGACAGGCATACAAGTCTACTTGTCGGACATACAAGTCTATTTGACAGACATAGAAATCTACTTGACAGACATACAAGTCTTTTTGACAGACATACAAGTCTACTTGACAGACATACAAGTCTATTTGACAGACATACAAGTCTACAACAGACATACAAGTCTATTTGACAGACATACAAGTCTACTTGACAGACATACAAGTCTATTTGACAGACATACAAGTCTACTTGACAGACATACAAGTCTGTTTGACAGACATACAAATCTACTTGACAGACATACAAGTCTACTTGTCAGACATACAAGTCTGTTTGACAGACATACAAATCTACTTGTCGGACATACAAATCTATTTGACAGACATACAAGTCTCCTTGACAGACATACAAGTCTGTTTGACAGGCATACAAGTCTACTTGTCAGACATACAAGTCTATTTGACAGACATACAAATCTACTTGACAGACATACAAGTCTATTTGACAGACATACAAGTCTACTTGTTGGACATACAAGTCTATTTGACAGACATACAAGTCTATTTGACAGACATACAAGTCTACTTGTTGGACATACAAGTCTATTTGACAGACATACAAGTCTGTTTGACAGACATACAAGTCTGTTTGACAGACATACAAGTCTACTTGACAGACATACAAGTCTGTTTGACGGGCATACAAGTGTACTTGTCGGACATACAAGTCTATTTGACAGACATACAAATCTACTTGACAGACATACAAGTCTATTTGACAGACATACAAGTCTACTTGACAGACATACAAATCTACTTGACAGACATACAAGTCTACTTGACAGACATACAAGTCTGTTTGACAGGCATACAAGTCTACTTGACAGACATACAAGTCTACTTGACAGACATACAAGTCTATTTGACAGACATACAAGTCTACTTGACAGACATTTCACTCATTGAATCCCTCAGTTGAGTTTACTTTTTTAAAAATCTTAAGAATTGTTAGAATGATGGAAATAGTACGGGAATAGAATAGACATCGTCTTCATGTTACTAATGATACTATCAATAGGTCTCAAAACATTTGTGGTAATATTACAAATAAGAAACATCATTGATTTAATCATTGACAATACATTAAAATTGTCATTTGCTTGGTGTAGTAGACTGGAAATATGTCATCTTAAGGTGCTTAGCTGTTTAAGATCAAATCCCTTTAGTGAAATGTTTGTACCCTTTTCCCATTGTACCAACAGATGTTTGTACAGTATTGTACCAACAGATGTTTGTACAGTATTGTACCAACAGATGTTTTTACAGTATTGTACCAACAGATGTTTGTACAGTATTGTACCAACAGATGTTTGTACAGTATTGTACCAACAGATTTTCTTACAGTATTCTCATTGTACCAACAGGCTTGCTGGGAGTACAACACCAACAAGATGTATGGCACTGCCTCTACTCTCCCCCCAAGATGTGTCTGGGATGATGGCTACACCATGAGGGCCTCTAGCCTGGAGGCCAATAATAATATTTGTACTAACACTGTCCTAGAAGTTAGGTGAGGTCTTACTGATTTCTGATAACTCTATGTCATACTTATTTAATGTGGGTCATACTTATATAATGTAGGTCATACTAATTATAATGTGGGTCATACTTACATAATGTAGGTCATAGTTATGTAATGTAGGTCACACTTATATAATGTAGGTCATACTTATGTAATGTAGGTCACACTTATATAATGTAGGTCATACTTATGTAATGTAGGTCATACTTACATAATGTCATAGTTATATAATGTAGTTCATACTTTTATAATGTTTATCATACTTATATAATATATATCCTACTTATATAATATATATCATACTTATATAATGTATATCACACTAATTTTACCCAGAGCATGGTTGGTAGGGAGGGAGGACACGAGTAGGTAGGGAGGACACGGGAGGTTATGCAAGCTGTGTAGTAGGGAAGAAGAAGTTGGAGGATAGAGTTCAGGCTAGTTGACTTTAAAAGAACTTTGTTGTATATTGTGACATATGTGTTTATATTTAATATTTCATCATTAAAGAGCCAATTTCCTGACTTTTATTGGTGCAATGAGTTAGTGTGTGAGAGATGATACTATTTCACAAGCCCACAATGAATTAGTGTGTGAGAGATGATACTATTTCACAAGCCCACAGTTAGTGTGTGAGAGATGATACTATTTCACAAGCCCACAATGAATTAGTGTGTGAGAGATGATACTATTTCACAAGCCCACAAACACACTCAAAATAGGTCAGTCACAAAGAAGTGACATCCATCTAATCATTGCATACTCACTGGGGTAGGTTTGAAATACATTTTTAATGCAGCAATCTTGTTTTACTTTGTATTTTCTCATTGATAGATACAACTTTGAGTGGGCTGGCTCAGAAATAACTCGAGTGACCGCTGACATCATTTTAGCCGACAGTTTGGATGTGACTGCAGGTGTTGACCTAACGCAAAAGTTTTCTGTCCAATGGCAAGCCAGGACCAACTCAACGCTGACCAAATCTGACAACTACGACAACAGTGCTGCCCCCTACCAGCGGTCTGGCACTGCAGGTACAGACTTAAGTTTTTAGTTTTTGCTGTAATTGAACCTATCAGTTAAGCAGTGAAGAGATTGTAACACTTTAGTATTGTAACACTTTAGTGTTGTAACACTTCAGTGTTGTAACACTTTAGTATTGTAACACTTCAGTGTTGTAATACTTTAGTGTTGTAACACTTTAGTAATATCTTAGTTGGAATGGTTCTCAATCAAAACACTTTGTGGGAAAGTAACAGTGCAGTGGACTTTGAGTCATGTCAATCTGCATATAAGACTCCCTGGCAACCAGGGTGGCCCAACCACAACCAGGCAACATGACTTCTAAAGATAGGGCAAAATTCTGATTGGCAGATCATTTTAGGAACAAGTTTTATGAAGAATGGTCCGATACCAACAGCCAGAAAAATTTATGCTAACATACCCGAGCCGTTCAGACCAATGGTGGAAACTCATAAGCTAACACTAGTGTATGGTGATCAAATGAGAACAGAGCATTGCCCTAACAACTTAGACTTCAACAGGCAGGACCACAACAGGGACTTGAACTACTGGCATTGTAGTGAACAAAATGGGGGTGAGACTGGCATTGTAGTGAACAAAATTGGGGTGAGACTGGAATTGTAGTGAACTAAATGGGGGTGAGACTGGCATTGTAGTGAACTAAATGGGGGTGAGACTGGCATTGTAGTCTAGTCCTTGAAACATCAGTGCACCCTTTGAACTAATGCTCCTTGTTGGACATAGCTGATGGAGTGGGGGGAGGGATGTTGGGGCAGTGAGTTGATGAAGCATGTTGTCCACTTGTTAACCACAGCTTTAAAAGAGTAAATCTCAAGCTCCTCTGAACATGTAGGTCAGTTATTTTATCAGTTACATGACTTTTTCTTAGACCTATTCAAGTTTATATACAAGATTTTATAGAGTTTACTATTTGACAGCAATTTTTTAATATTTAAAATAAATAAATAAATAATGTAATGTAACTGTTTATATCTTTGGGTTATAAATAAACGTTGTAATATTACTGTATATATATCTCTAGGTTATGATTAGCTAAATAAAGTTGTAATGTTACTGTATATATCTCTAGGTTATGATTAGCTAAATAAAGTTGTAATGTTACTGTAAATATCTCTAGGTTATGATTAGTTAAATAAAAGATGTAATATTACTGTATAAATCTTTGGGTTATGATTAGTTGAATAAAAGTTGTAATATTACTGTGTATATCTTTAGGTTATGATTTGGGAAAAGCTTTGTCAAGCGGTTGTTCTGGTCTGAACCGCACCAGTGGTCAATTCAACCGTGCTGATACCATCAATGAGAAACAGATGGCTATATTCAGGCCAGGTGAGAAATTGTTCTGTTATCTACTCATGTATGTTACATATTGTATGGGAGGTACAACAACAAAAACAGAAATATGTAGCTTGATAAAACAAATTATGTAAACCTAGGAAATTCAGGTTGTGAGGCTTGGAACTTAGAGAGTTATTGATGGCTTAGAGCATTAGTCTGCACTACTATCATGGATAGGTCAGATGATATCAACTGATGTTAGTCTACACTATCATTGATAGTTTGTACCATTGTGTTTACATTGATCATGGATTCTGTTTATTTGAACCACAGTTATACTTGTATCAGCACAGAACACACTTTTAAACTATTTTATACCACCAAAATAAGCGATGTAGCATTTGTTTCTTATAGGGTTATGTTCCTATAATCTTATCTCATATATTTCTATGTTACAAATATTAATCCTGAACTCAGGATTATGTTCCTATAATCTTATCTCATATATCCCTATGTTACAATTATTATTCCTGAACTCAGGGTATATAAATGACATGGATTAATAAGAACCTTAAAAAAGAACATATTTTGAGTCATGATAAGAATAGGACAAAATTCACTGTCTTATGAACAATAAGGAGGTTGGAACTTCATAAGTCAACATCATGTGTGCAGTATAACTGAATTTAATCTGAATGAATCATATCATATAAAACCCATTTACTTGATCACTGAGGATATCACTAGCTTCTGTTGTTACTTTACACTCTCTCCTCTGACCTTGTACAACACATTGCTCAACAAGATAATTCCTTTGGTTTTCCACAAAATATTGATATGCGATTAATAGAAGTTTTGCAGGTGAAAACTTTGTGCAATTGTTAGATCATCAAAACTTTTCAGCAATTTGGCAAATGTATAATTATGACCTGGTGTCAATTATTGTCTTATTATTGAAACAACCCCTTCATTGTTAATCAAACCAAATCAAGAATGACCTATTTAGCTATTATTGAAACAACCCCTACATTGTTAATCAAACCAAATCAAGAATGACCTATTTAGCTATTATTGAAACAACCCCTTCATTGTTAATCAAACCAAATCAAGAATGACCTATTTAGCTGCCTCTTTCAATGTCTCCTCTAGGTGCTGATGGTCTATGTGTTAATGCAGTAAGAGAACGTGTCACATTTGGTGAGGAGGTTATATCAGGATGTGCCTTGATGTTAAACTTTGCTACATTAAATAATTCCTGTTCAGAATTGAGGTCAGTCTTTCTTAACAAAACAGTCCTAAGAAAAAAATGTATTTATTTATTTTTTTTAAAAATTATCTGACTTAAATGACAAAAATATGAAATGATATTTCATATTTCATCCTGTACTATTAATAACAGGAACAACATTATAGACATATCCTCATGTTTAAAAGAATCACTGAGTAGAGTAATATTTACCATGGCAAAGAATATTCTTTGTTGATCAATTAGGCTCAATTTTACTGCTGCCATCAATTTATGATTTGGACTTTATCATGACTAAGATATATATCTTATTTAGGCATCTAGTGACCAATCATCTTAATGTTCTGATGCCTTCTGATGTCATTGGTCGCTACGGTTACAATGACCCAAGTGATGTCAACAAATGGATTCCTGTATTAAGGTAAGCAGTAATGATGTTTTCCTTGTTTACCATTTACTGGGCTGCCAAATCCGTTATATCACTTAAAGTTGAAAACATGTAAACAGGGTATGAGTTAGCCTGACAGGATGTAACATTGACTCTTTGGATTTCACCCCAGCTAATTTTTTATTTCTTTATATTCGTTTTATTTGTGTATTATTTGGTCGTTGAGGAAGGCTCTTTGCGGAAACGTTTGCTGTTTTGTTACGTCCTGTCAGACAAACTTATACCCTGTTTATATGTTTTCCATTTACAAATTTTTAAGCCTGATTGTAGGGGTGCCACCATTCTGGTTTATCCCGGAATTCCGGATTTGTGAAGCTAAATATTTTTATTTTCCGGATTCCCAAGTTTTTGATTTTGCTCATTCCGGATTTGCAAGTTTTTTTTCTCGCTCTTCCCCGAATTTCCGGATTTGCGAGTTTAGTTTCCTAACTTGGTTTCTGAGTTTTAAAGAAGGGGCAAAAATCATGACACGCAGAAAGCCTTTTCAGTGAGATGCGGACTTGCTATAAATAGAAGCGCGATCGCGCATTGTTCTGCACATATCAAAAACATGAAAAAATTGATTGCCGTTTGCATCTAAATTCTGAACTGACTGTGTTGGAAAAAACAATAAAAATTAAATTTTTCTGTGATGTTTTTATTTTATAATTAAATTAGGGCTAGGCCTATGCCTATGCCTTTACTACGTACAGAAACTCTGAGATACATCAATTTTTTTTTTAAATTACGAAATTTAAATTAAGGACTTTGGTCTTTGGAAATAATACTTAATAATAATAATTTTCACGGCTACTTCTCTACTAGTAATTTAAATTTAAGTAATTATCCAATAGTTGCAATAGTAGCAGTAATACAGTAATTCTAAACTAAACTTCCAAACCTAAATTATAGCTTAATAAACTATAATATAGGTTTGGTTTGGAATTACTGTATTAAACTACTAAATTGTGAACCTACTATATAATCTATGTAATAAATATAGAGTTAATTTCAAACCAAGCCCATAAAATGACTTAAAACAAAGAAATAAAATTCAAAATAATAATAATTTTGTTTAATTATCATCATAAATTATAATTTATAAATAATAAGAAATATTAGAGTAAGTTATTGTAAGAAATTCCATATTATAGATACTCTAAGTAGGCACGTTTCTTTTGTATAATACATATTGCATATCATATATATATGCCTGAAAAATATGTCTGAAAATCACCATGATGTCTAAATTTAAGAAAATTACAAATTTAAACCTATCTTAAAAGAATCATTTTAACTGATTCTTTCCTGATATCCTACTCCCCAGGTTTTGATTTATGTCCTTATCCCCAGGTTTTGATTTATGTCCTTATCCCCAGGTTTTGATTTATGTCCTTATCCCCAGGTTTTGATTAATGTCCTTATCCCCGGGTTTTGATTTATGTCCTTATCCCCAGGTTTTGATTTATTTCCTTATCCCCAGGTTTTGATTTATGTCCTTATCCCCAGGTTTTGATTTATGTCCTTATCCCCAGGTTTTGATTTATGTCCTTATCCCCAGGTTTTGTTTTATGCCTTTATCCCCAGGTTTTCTTTGAACCAACAAAATAATGAACAGAGTACCACATCAGCCACCCCTACCACCACTTCCACCTCCACCACCACATCAAACTATACCGCCAACACCACACAGCTTAACCAGACGGAACCACTTTGGTCTTGGGCTGACACCATTGCTGGCATCTGCTCCCTGCCCACTGGCATACACCTCAAGGTCATGTATGCTCAGACTGGAGCGGTCAACGGTCACCCTCGCTTTGAGGTGGTGGGTGCCCATATCAAGTCAGTAAACTATTTTATTCTGTGTCTGTAACACATTACATCAAGTCAGTAAACTATTTTAGTCTGTGTCTGTAACACGTTACATCAAGTCAGTAAACTATTTTAGTCTGTGTCTGTAACACGTTACATCAAGTCAGTAAACTATTTAAGTCTGTGTCTGTAACACGTTACATCAAGTCAGTAAACTATTTTAGTCTGTGTCTGTAAGATGCTACATCAAGTCATTATATCATACAGAATAGGACTGCATAAAGCTTTTTTATTAAAAAAAACAAATTACACAGACTATTTGTGTAAGGAAACAATAAATTAAAGCTTTATTATCAACTAATACAAATAATGGTAGACATACAAATAAAAGAAAACAAAATATCAACATCCATCTTTTACAAGCCTACAGACAGCCATAGTTTCCTTCTATATACATCGTCCCATCCTCAATCGTGTAGGAACTCTATCCCATTTTCACAACTACTAAGACTTAAAAGACTCTGCAGTGATGAGGCAGACTTCTTGGAAAGAAGTGATGAGATGCTGGACTTTTTTAGAAGGAGGTCATACCCGGAAACAATCTTAACATCAGCTGTCAATAGAATTAAAGGCATGACCAGACAGGACACATTTACATCATCTGTTCACGATCAATGTGATAGATGCAAATTTGTTTTAACTTTCCATCCCCATAATTTTAAGGCCCGCCAGGTGATTCTCAAAAACCGATCAATCCTTATGGCTGACCCTCTAACTCAGCAGGTCTTCAAAAAACCTCCTCTTTTTGCTTTCCGGAGAGATAAAAGCCTCAGAGACATACTTGTAAGAAGTCACCTTCCCACAATGAAAGCACATATTGGAACAAAAGGTTGCAACCTTAACAGTTTCAAAACTTGTCCATATGTGGTTGAAATTAACAAAATTTCTTTCCCTCTTGAACAATTCTTAATAAAAGATGGATTCACTTGCACCAGTCGCAACGTGATTTATGCAATTATTTGCAAGAGATGTAAAAAAATTTATGTGGGTGAGACAGGTCGTCGTCTTGGAGATCGGTTTAGAGAACACCTGTACAATATAAATAAACAGGCTCAGTGTCCTGTGTCTAAACATTTTAACAGTGTTGACCACGATGGCATTTTGGATATTGTAGTTACTGGTATTTTATATGCAGCCAATACCCATGATAGAGTCCACATGGAAAATAGACTCATAAAACGATTTGGTACGTTGGCTCCATATGGAATTAACCAAATCCACAATTTTACATGACTGCGAAATCGTTTTCCTGTTGTGGTTTTCACTGTTACTTTAGATACTTCAACTTCCTCCTTTTTCTTATATTCTATGTCCGTGTTTATTTTTGTCTTTCATTTCTTTTCATTTTATCACATAGACTTTAATATGTTTTAATTTTAATATATATGTAAGTACATGTAATTGTTTTTGTACTGATGAAGGCATGAGCCGAAACGTCTACCATTATTTGTATTAGTTGATAATAAAGCTTTAATTTATTGTTTCCTTACACAAATAGTCTGTGTAATTTGTTTTTTTTCAAGTCATTATACTATTTTAGTCTGTGTCTGTAACACGTTACATCAAGTCAGTAAACTATTTTAGTCTGTGTCTGTAACATGTTACATCAAGTTACATCAAGTCAGTAAACTATTTTAGTCTGTGTCTGTAACATGTTACATCAAGTCAGTAAACTATTTTAGTCTGTGTCTGTAACACGTTACATCAAGTTAGTAAACTATTTTGTCTGTGTCTGTAACATGTTACATCAAGTCAGTAAACTATTTTGTCTGTGTCTGTAACACGTTACATCAAGTCAGTAAACTATTTTGTCTGTGTCTGTAACACGTTACATCAAGTCAGTAAACTATTTGTGTGTGTGTCTGTAACATGCTACATCAAGTCAGTAAACTATTTGTGTGTGTGTCTATGTGGTGGGTGTATTTATGGAGCCAGACATTTAGACTTAAACTGTCAAAGTTTTCCTCATTTTTTATGTGATGTGACTTCACATATTTGTCAATAGTTGTAAATCTGAAGTAAAAAAAAATTCCAAGCAACAATCTTTTTAGAGTAAAGTTTTTGTATCATTTGATCTGCACAAGAAGCTTTAGTTCTGAGTTTGTTTACAACTCAACAGTTACACTCAGTCCAACTGGACACTTGACTGTACAGGAGCCAACAGACAACGATGTAATGGCAACTACACCCAGAAGTTTATTCTAACTAGCAGTGTGCAGTTCATCCGTGTGCCTGCTGCACCTAAATCTACTGACAGCAGGTAGGTTCACTTCCCTGTTTGTTCAACAGTGTGCCTGCCACACCTAACAAATCTACTGACAGCAGGTAGGTTCACTTCCCTGTTTGGTCAACAGTGTGCCTGCCACACCTAACAAATCTACTGATAGCAGGTAGGTGTAGATTCACTTCTCTGTTAGACACTGCTTGTGTAGACGTGACTAGAGTTTTAGAGATTTTTTTCTCTTTTGGTTTTGTATTTTTGAAATACAAAATAAGTTTTAGAATCAATGTCTAGTTTATCAGAGGTTATTTGCTTCATTATACAATAATTTAACTAAAACAAATACCAGCTATAAAACTTATTAGTTGATTATATCTAAATCTGAGATTTAAAATTAAACTCAATTTAGCAAACAAATTTGTTTCCCCTTACTGATTTTAAATAAAGTCTCTATGAGAGAGTTAAACCATTTACTTCTTATATCATGCATATCTTTGTTTGTATTTACCACTCAGGTTCTATACAAGGTGTGACCCAGACAATTTTATCTCAGACACCTGTGAGCGCTTCTTCATGTCCTTTGCCCAAGGGGAGTGCTACTACGACTCCTGTTGGAGAGAGTTAGCTTACCCTGTCTTGTCTGTGTACATGGGGGAGTCTCGCATGTACTCACTGCCTTTCTTTTTGGTCTTTGTTCTGGGTGTCATAGGATATGTGTCTGTGGCCAGGCCCGGATGGAGTTGATGCTCTGCTGTAGATCTTAGAAACTTTATGGATTTCTTGGGAGGATTTCAAGTGGATATGTGGTAGTTAAACCTCAGTGGTTCTATATATTTTAACTAGATTGTGCCAGGCGCCGTGGCGCCTGCGGCGCCCCCTTTTTTTGGGCGCCTACGGCGCCAACCTTTTTTTTAAAGACCAACTAACTTGTCCTTTTTTGATAAATACGAATTATTAAACTTTATGAAATGTACGCAAAGTATTTATTTAATAATAATAATAGGGGTTGTATTTTGCGTACCGATGCACACCAAACAATGACGTCATCATATTAAATATTTTTACAGCGCTCATCAACACAGGATTTTTCAACTAAACTAACTGCTGTAGACTGTCGTACATCGCTCCTCAGCGTTTCAACTAAACTAACTGCTGTAGACTGTCGTACATCGCTCCTCAGCGTTACGTTACAAACATACAGAACCACACCACTGGGTGTTTATATATATACTAGATTCAGTCCAAATTTGTCAAAGGACTTTTGTGTCCAGTCAGTATCACATTTAAACAAAATATGTAATAAATCATTAACAGGTGGTTCCATTTCAAATACAATGAGATAAAGGTAACAAGTTTGAAAAAAATTATAAAAATGTTTTTTAAGCATCTCAAGATGTGTAAATGTGTTTTCTGTATCTCCATACAAAGTGTCAGAAACCAGTATTTAATGGAAATAAAAATAACCATATTTTTATAAAATGTATATGCTAAGGCCCACATACCCAAGCTGCACTCAATAACATTGTACTTGTTAAAAACTGATGCAAAACAAGTGAAATATTTTTTTAGATTCTTCATGTGGCTTCCAAGTGAGGATGAATATGGGGACAGAGTTTTTGTGTGTGACCAACTCAAGAGACTCACCCATTTCTTTATTAGAGTTGTAACAACTTAAATTAAAGTTGTTATAAAACTAACTCAATATAATATCTCTGTACAGTTGAGAAGAAGATGGCTGAAAAGATTTGGATGATAAGCAAAGCTTATGGGAAGTTTAATTTGAAATTTTGTAGTTGATGCAATGTATAAAACATTTGAATGCAAGATGATGTAGTAAAGGAAATGTTTATATGTTTTATTTGAATGTCATTTTCTGTAGTATTTTTGCTCTTATTTAATGGTAAAGTAATTTTGTTCTTTTAACTGTTAATGTATAAAGTCTTAAGATGGTTCTTTCTAAACTATAAGTCTATACATTCATATGTCTTTTGAAAAACGACAGGTGTCCCTTTTCCTAATACCAGAATCTCCACAATTTTTTCAACTTTATTTCTTTATATGGATGGAACTTAAATGAGGAAACATGTCAATTTGAATTCATTGAAATATATCTTTATGTAATTAATTTAACACATAGAACATTAGCTGTTTTTTTCTAATTGAAGAAACATCTAAAATTTAATTTATTGAAATATCTTTATATAAAGCGCTGTGACCCGGCTCTCTGCTGGGATACAGCTCTATATAAATTATCCCTTTATTATTATTATTATGTAATTTATTGAACACATATAACTTTAGTTGCTTTTCTTTCTAAATGAAGAAACATGTAAAATGTAATTCATTGAAGTATATTTATGTCACTTTTTCAACACATTTATATTAGTTTGTTTTTTCCATATTCCTTTTTCTGGCTCTAATAGACTTTAGTTAAAAATTCATAAATCTAAAAGATTATTTATATTTATTTTATTTGATGGCGATGCAGCAGTTTGCATGTTGATTGCCATAGTGACTACATTCCGTCCAATGCCAAATGTTATTAGTGGTAATTTTTATTAAAATATTTTTGTTACATTTTTAAATCTAGTTACATTAGTTATTTTCTGTGTCAAGGTCAGATAGTCATTTAATTGATGTGTGGTGCTTGCATGTTTGTGATTGTTAAGACTGTGTGTGGTGTGCCCAGATTACAAGACAATCATTCAGCTTGATAAAACAATATTTGTTATAAATCAGCGCTAGTAAAGAGAACATCCTTGTGACAATGAGGTGAGCGAGTGTAAACTTGACAGAACAAAAACACGTCTAAAACTCACGTCTAAAACTCACACGTAGACAGCTGTGTATGTGGCCTACTATATATGTGCCCTCTTCCAATAATAAGTAGGTCAGAAGTATCAACTATAATAATATATTGGATGGTAGGATCGTGTACAGTGGCATATCAAGGGCATGGGGGGGGGGGGGTGGTAAATGCCTAGTTAGGCACTTTGTTAAGGGTGGAGAGTTCTTAGTCGTTTGTTGACTTCACAAGATGGAAAAGTTAACCCTAAAAATGAGTTTTTATCAAAATAAAAGAAAAAACATGGAAGAAATACATATAATTCTATATTGGATGTAAATTCTTCTGATTCTAATGGTACTGGGCTGAAAAACCAAGAGACTGAATATTGCAAGAGAAAGTGTCACTGATGTGCTGGTAACTATTCAATTCTTAAAACCTGTCAGCCACTTGCGGTTATAAAAAGCATAAATTACTGCATACCATTATATTCTAAAAACAACCAATCAAATTTCAACAACATATATAAGTAAATTGCCCTGATTTATAAATTATTTACGATTTTAACATTTTAAGCAATTTTTATTAGTGCAGCAAAATTGGAAGTGTCTACATTGAAACACTAACTTCACCAAATCAGACTTAGGCTTATAATCATAAACGAGATATAGGGCATATGTCACGGATGACCAATTTGCCCTTGTAACTGGTTGTTGTGAGTTGCGCACGGTGGTGTGTTTGATGTTTGCTTTTGTGGTATTTAAAGTTATTGGTTAGTGGTGCGAAAGCGTGCAAG
Source organism: Radix auricularia (assembly GCA_002072015.1). NCBI lineage: Eukaryota > Metazoa > Mollusca > Gastropoda > Lymnaeidae > Radix > Radix auricularia. Next base: position 101,268 of record MUZC01001026.1, read on the forward strand.
GTGATTGTGCTGTTGACGTCATTAGTATATGCGTAGAAGTTTGGAGAGTTTTGTGTGTTGGTTGTTGTGGCAAGGAGGAACGCCATTAAAGTTGTTGTTTATTTCAAGCAGTGTCTTTATTTCTTGTGTAACGGTAATTGTATGAATCTTGGAGCAAGCAGTCAAGATATAAGTATTAGGACGCTTGTGACAGCGGCTAACACAAAAGTGATTTTTGCAAATGAAAAAAAAGTTAAATACTTACATGGCCCTTTTCTCCATCTAAAATATCGTCACTTAAATTTTAAAGAATGAATCAGAAGTTTTGCTAATATAATGGATTTAATAACTGGCTGAAACAAAATACCAAAAGGTCATTCTTAAAGTGGACATTACAACCAACAATTTTACAATATTTTGGTGCCCAAATTCTCCAAGAAAATAGCAAGTTGTTCAAGTTCTAGAAAAAAAATATTTGTTTCCCCAACTAGGCATCTGTTGGTCTCCCAAGAAAATGTATGCATTGTACTTTGACTTTACATAGGAAAAACAAACAACAATAAAACATAGCATAATTCTATATATTACCTTTAATACTTTTGAACCATATAAATGAAAATTGTTAATTTCAACTACAACATACATGTTAACTGTCAAAAGATTATTTTAAATTTAAAAAATATTACATTTACCTTTAGTACCACATCACATATTCATTAGTTCTCCATCCATAAAAACGCACACACAGGAAAAACTCGTAGAGGTGCATCAAATTATTCAAAGCCAGGGTGAGAGAATGGACCTTTAGTTATGTACTTAAGATTTTGCAAAACATTAGAGCCAGATTCAATTTCTTTAGCATTATTTATCTCTTATTATAAAACTTGAGAATGCTGCTTTGATTGCCCCAGAGGCCTGCATGGTCTGAGAGGGAAACTTTACTTTACTTTACAAGGCTATTATTTCCTATGCTATTATTTTCCACACTAAAAAAAAATCAAAGTCAAATGAACGGATGGCAGAAAAACAACATTTCAAACAATCAATATTCAGTAGTCTAATTGGTAAAATTAATAATAATATTTTGAATCAGATCCCCTATAAAATAACTTTTTTTTAAAGTTCAAAACATCTGATTAAAAAAATTAATAAGTGTATAAACATTAAAAATGTGATAAAAAGAGAAAATAAAGCCCTCGGCTACCATTTCCCTTGTGTGTACATTAGACATGCTTCAAACTGAGAATATACATTGTGACACGGCAATTAACTAATTTAATATGGTAACAATTCAAACAAGTGATTACATGAGTAAGCAGTCTACAACACACTGACTACAACTACATCCAAATGAACACATTTTTACTTGTGCTCTGTCATTTGGAATACTCTAAACAAAATCACATACATCAGTCTACATTACCAGAGAACCATACAAATGTATGGTTCAACCCCAACCCTCTTTAATTATAACAAATAATTCTGAAAAAATATTGCCAAAAATTCAGCATTATAAATATTATTTTTTCTTTTAAATGTGCACACACTACATGTATTCAACTTCAACCTTTACCGTCAATGGCAGTGTTAGTGTTTTATAGCACCATGTCAAAATAAGCAGTCCCAAAAAGGTTTCAATTGTTAAAATACTCATTATTAAATTTAGTACCATTAAAAGAGCATCAACAACAAAAAAAGCTGATTTATATAAATGTAGTCTATTGTTTCTAAGTATAAATGAAAGGGAAGAAAAAAGAATTCCCGGAAAATGTAAAATATTTTATTAGCTTATAATTCAAATTCAACTCAATAAAGAATTAAAAAATAAACTTGTGTTAAAGTGAGAATGACATTGGACTTATCCCCTGAATTTAGTTGATGGAATAATCAACAGAAAGTAACTTGGCTTTAATCAACATGGATGGTATACAAACAGCATAGGTAAAGAAATGGACACCTAGAGGTGAACTAGTTTGAATGAAATAATTCTGTTTAAATCCAACAAGTAAAAGTGAGAAAATAAAATAATGAAGTACTGTTTAAACATTGTAATAATGTGTAATATGTATTATGATTAGTTACTTTCCTTTTTTTTATCCAATTCATTTTTAGCAAAATCGTAAAAAGATAAAAGAAGCAAAACAATTTCTAAAATATTGGGTGGAAAATAAACTGATGACAAATAACGGATATTGCCATTTTTTATCTGTACCAAATTCTATTATTTTTATAAAGTGACCTTTCTAAAAGCCATAAACTTTGAAAATAGATCTATAGTAATACTCTAATAATTGCGTTGTAACATGATGCATTACATTTTACACATTACTATTGCTATTTCTCTATCAGGTTTCTTTAATCAAATGCAAGCAATTCCTAGAACACAGAAATAAAGTTCAGCCACGTTCAAAGAACTTTAATTGTATTTGCTTCTAGAGCTTACTAAAGCTATCTTTGTGATATGGTCCCAACTTAAAGCATTAAAAAAAAATTACTTTGAAAGTGATGTGATACAGGACTTATTTGAGCATTATCTGAACACTTTTATTCTGGACATTACAATTTCTGTTATTTTAACAGTTATGTGGGCAACAGCACCAAAGATGATTCAACAAAATTTTTCATTTTTATTGTGAAAAATATATTGACAAAATCTAGAGATCACCACCCCAGCACAGTTTAAAATATAACATTGTAAAAGTTTATCTTTATGATTGCTTTGGTGTCTGTTTTGCATATTTGGCATCCCAAATATTTTTGTCGCTTTTATAATAACAAAGTTTGCAAAGTACTTTTGACAATTAAGTAATTAAAAAAATGTATCACATGCTACTGATAATATCCATTGTTCAATATGTATTGATGACTTAACTATTATTTTTAAAATATTTTAAAAACAGAATCACTTTCATATCCACTAAAATTAAAGTGAAAAACACATGGTGATCAAAGGTTCTCAAAACATAGGTTGCGAGTATTACATGTATATTTAATTTTTTTTTAAAAACAGTTATGAGAGTGAAAATTTAAAGATAAAAATAACCAGATGAATGAATAATATTTATAATCTTCTGTATAGAAGGAGCTTCTGTATTTGACAAAATTGTAAGTTATGATGTATTGGAGAGATGTCTTGTTTTAAAAGATCATATAAATTAGCACATTATGCGGATGAGAAACATTAAATGGTCTAAATAGTGAACAATAATTGGCAGTTTGTTGTATAGCAATGTTTGAGCAGTAATATATATAAAGGTGAGATGAGCATCTTTTACAAGCTCAATGACAGTAACACATATGACTGGCTAGCAATATTGTCAACTATTCACAGCAAGAAGTTAGAAAAATCTGAAAATCTAAAATTTAGCATGCAGTTTTATCTTGAAAAATCTGATAGCCACAACAAGTAGAGTACTGAACAGTGAAACGATGTAATTCCCATCAAAACTGACCACTGAGAAACGACCACCTTTAAAATTTTGAACAGTACATTTCCTTTGCACACTCTTCCATTGGCTCTGGTGCTAGATATACATTTAAAATGGTTTTAAACCAAACACCAAAAGTGTCTTTCAAAACTTCTCATTGGACTTCTAGACTGATGTTATATTACAAGATCTATTAAACTGACTATAAAACACAGTATTAAACTGTTTCTAAATATTTCATCAACAAAACTGGATTGTAACAGGAAATAGAATCACAACCAGAAAGTTGGCAAATGAACCAGAATTGTAATGAAAGAAAATAATGCACATAAATTAAACTTCAATCCCAAAAATTGGCTATATAGAAAAAAATAAAATTTATATAACATGACAAAAGTAATTGCTTCAAGTTCAAACAAATTAAAATACTACATCCTGGTATATCAATTGGTGCTACCAGAATAGGTTTTCTACCAAAGAAGATTTTAATTATTTGGTGTAACCCACATAATTTATCACAATTGTTTCATTTAGATGAGTGTTACTGCTGTAAACAAACCAAACATTCGAAGCATCGTGGGTTAATTGTCTTAGTTCATGTATTGCTTCATGATTTCTAACTTTGAACAATAACTTTTTAAAAATTATACCTATAATAAAACATTAAAATCCTACATGAACAATGCATCCAAAATACAATATCTTGCAATTACTAGTATCATTCCAAACACAGAGGTCGGTGTCTAATTAATGTGTCATGGACACAAAAGGAAAAGATATTAATAATAAAATTAATTTGAATATTTTACTGACCCAAGAGTAACTTACCAAAATACTAGTGTAACTAGTTTTTGACTTCATCACTATTAAATTTAAATCTCACGCAAATGTCAAACCAAAACCCATCATATCGTACCATAGACATTTATTTCATTCCTTTAGTATCCCACATTGAATGGTTTTCCCATTCTACTTGTATGTTCATAAATATTTTCTGTTAACAATCCAGTGCATGCCCTATAAAAATCACTCACCCCACTGTAAAAAGGAATCATTGGAAAATGAGGTAAAAAAAACAACATAATGGTGTAATTTTTTTCAGATGTACTCGTCAGACAGCCATATAACTCTTACTTGTAAAAGACTGAGTTGAAATAATAAATTAAATACTTTCTCAAACTGCATCACATTCTAATACTGGCAAGATTACTTTACTTTGGTCAAACCATCTTAATGGCTACTGTCTGTTTAGCAGCCCTCAAAATAAAATCTTTCTTTTGGAATGTCTGACCATAATGTTCTTTATGTTTAAAATTTACATGAGTAGATCATTTATAGTATATTTAGATGCAATTTTAATTAATTTTATTTTCATCTGAAGATTGTTATGTCTTCCAAATTTTATTGAAATAATGCATAAAGTTATCATAGATCATGAAAGTTATGGCCACATCCAATGTTACTCTGCTCAGTCGAGGTACTGTCCCCTTGTAGAAACTGGAAAGTAATAACAAGGATTTTAATTAAAGAAAATAACTTCTATCACATTTGGGAACAAGGTTTAAAAAAGCTTGTCAAAAATCTTGTTTTATTATTATTTACCAAACACATCTGATCAAAGCAAATTAATAGTTTAAATAAATATATATATCATATTACACGCATACTAAATATCAAAACCTGTTTATTATGTATAACCAATTTACTATAAAAATAAATTTTTAAAGTTGAACATTTTGACTGAAACGCAAAAAAAATCTAAGGGTCTATCTTATAAAAGACAAGGGTCTATCTTATAAAAGACAAGGGTCTATCTTATAAAATCTAAGGGTCTATCTTATAAAAGACAAGGGTCTATCTTATAAAAGACAAGGGTCTATCATATAAAAGACAAGGGTCTATCTTATAAAAGACAAGGGTCTATCTTATAAAAGATCAATCATAAAAGACAAGGGTCTATCTTATAAAAGACCTATCTTATAAAAGACAAGGGTCTATCTTATAAAAAACAAGGGTCTATCTTATTAAAGACAAGGGTCTATCTTATAAAAGACAAGGGTTTATCTTATAAAAGACAAGGGTCTATCTTATAAAAGACAAGGGTCTATCATATAAAAGACAAGGGTCTATCTTATAAAAGACAAGGGTCTATCTTATAAAAGACTTATCTTATAAAAGACAAGGGTGTCTAAGTGATGATGTGATTGCACCACATGGCCTGCATGTGACCAACACAAACAGTAGGGTTTGAGGGCAACGTCCACTACAATTGAAGAAAAAAGGAACAAAGACTTACGCTCTAGGCCCCTCGTGTTTCCAGATCTGTTTGGCGCAGTCCCAAGTATTTTTATATTTGTGTGCATCTAAACCCTATGAGAAAGATAACATTATGATATTAATAACTCATTCATGAGGTAAGAATTGACAAGTGATACATTAATAATAATAGTGATATTACAGTTGAACCCATTTATCTCGCCCTCGGTTATCTTGCCAACCCTATTATCTCGACGCTTTTCCGCAACCCCTAGGCCGCCGACCCACTTATCTTGACCTCGGTTATCTCACCAACCCTATTATCTCGACGCTTTTCGGGAAACCCCTAGGTCGTCGACATAACCGGGTTCGACTGTAACAAATAATTTTAAATCAAAGAAACTGGCAAATATTTATTATTATATGACTTTAAAAACTAAATTCTACGACTTCTAAAATGACATACATACATACATAAATACATACATAAATATATAGATATATATATATATATATATATATATANTTTTTTTTGGAACCGCCAAATTCTCTCTTTGTCTTAGTATTTTCTCGTCGTTTAATTCGATTTTTTTAAGTCGCCGAAACCTCATAACACGAGCACAAAAAAGGTCAAATTTGCCACTTAACATCGGTTAAGTCGATCCACATGACCAATCGCAAGCTTTTGAAAATGTTTCACCAGTGTCTGCTGGTGACGTCACAGCCCACTTGCTTTTTGCTCTGTGTTGTTTTTGGTACCATGGCAATGCGATCAGCTTGCTATGTGTGCTGGTGACGTTTTCGACACAGCCCACTTGCGCTGAGACATGTGTTGCTAACTTAAATCGCCAGTTTCAGAGATGTGTTGGAGAAAATTAAAAGTTTTTATCGATAATCGACGTTGGTTTTTATTTTAAATTTGTAAATTTCTGCTGTCAGTTGGTGCACATATACCTTCTGTTGTTAGCAAACATGTATGTACAATTTTATAGCATGCCGATAGCTTCATCAAACAAATAACGGCAATGCTGTTGTGTTAAAAAAAACTTCAAAAACACGTGCATGAACATTATCATTTATTAACGCTAGTGATGGGACGATACCAAAATCATAGGCTGCTTACTGCAAGCAAGGCTCCCCAGATTTTAAAATATATAATATAACAGACTACAGACAGTTTACTCTCAATCTCCCAAACCATTGTTGTTGGTTAGTCCTATTAGCATCAAGTTACCGAAGGAATTGTAAGCTGAGGGGATCGTATGGAATAATAAAATGTACCGTGTGCAGTGTCCAAACTTGTTGTCATTGGAAACTATTCATCCTTCAACCTCATTTTGACTATAACATGTACCGTACTACTGCTTTGTTCTCATTTTTTCATTCATAAGAAGTGGCCGTGTGCAAAAGCCATTTAACTATTGGTTAGAATTAGTTAAAATATGTCAAAGTTGAAGGTTCAAAAGTTCAAAAGGAGTACCTAATTTTTTTGTGAACGTTTATATAAGTTGATAGTTCTCTTTGAAGTCTTTGTCATGAGTCATATATAGGTCACGATAGACCATTCCGAGTCCAGAAGAGAATGGTTCGGGGACAATGAGGGGATGTGTAGGCTACTTATTTGTGTAGCTTGTAAGGAAAATCAAGCAAGTCGCTTCGAAGGCACAGTATCGCTCAATCTGGGAATCACCGCAAAACGGCGTTATATTTAAACTTAAACGTCTTTAAAAACGAACGGTCTTAACAACCTTAAGAAAGCGTGAAGAAATAGGGTCCCGACATTCCGATACGATTCTGATTAATCGTCCCATCACTAATTAACGCACATCACGTACATATAGAAATTTCAAGCGCATGTTAATATTTTGCCGCCATATTGGTTTTCGGTTTAACTCGATCATCGGTTATGTCGATGCCATTTTTCATTCCCCGACGCCGTCGACTTAAGCAGTTTCGACTGTATATATATATATACATACATAAATAATAATATATTTTTAAAAATTTAATACTAAATGAACATTCTATCAAACATCTTGTGTGTGTACTTTAGGTAAAATAGTTTAAATATTACATGATTATGTTTGAGGTCTTGATAATTAATTGAGCTAATATCATCTCCACATGGTCTCTGCTGAATTTACCTGCATCCTTGTCTTCACGACATCAACAGGCGTGTTTCCGTAGACGGAAGCTGTTCCAGCTATGGCACCAAAAAGTCCAGTAATCAGAGTAGGCACCTTCATCTGTTTGTCATCTCCCCTGTACCAGTCCTTCAATGTCTCCATCACAAAGAATCTGATGGCTTGATTGCTTCCTTGTTTTATCATGGTAGCTGTCAGTCCCTGGTAACATCCTCTGAGGCCTACAATGAAAAAGATGGATATAAATTTGACAAAATATTGTTGAAGTTGAATCATATCATTTGAAGTTAGGGATGTTAGGCAATGTTTTGGCACTATGATGTATTTATTTATTTACTTCTGTTACCATTTTAAAACTAATATATATACTTATTTAAATTTCAATTTAAAAAACCCGTAAAAAGACAAGTTTTTGACTATAAATCCTTTATCTACGAAACATAACTATAAGGATGTTCATTATAATACGCAGGGCAAAACAATCAGAAAATACCTAATTCTAGTTATGTCTCCTAAAATCTGTTTAATATAATGCGCACCAATCCAAATTTTTTTCGGCACGCACAGCTCAGAAAGCACAAGTTAATATAAAGGATTTAAAAATAGAAAATTAATTAATCTATTACTTTTATTTCCAAATCAGACTAAATCTTTCCAAATAAGCTTCTTTAAATAATCCCTAATTTAGCTAAAGGCAAAGCACACAGCTAAGAGAAGTTGGGGAAATTTTTTAAATATATTCACAAAATACATTTGATGCTCAGTACCTCCTTAAGTTCAATTTTATTCATAGGCTACAAATAAGTCCATTCATTACCTTGCTCCCTGACGATGCACCTGACTCCGTGAAAGAAACCTTTATAGTGTGGCTTTGCTGATGTCTGGTCATTGATAAACTTGACTTTGATTGTCTCCATGGGAGTCACAGCAAATATGGCTTCAGAGATACCAGCACCTGATCAAAGGAAGATGTTAGAACTTAAAAAACCTTTACAATTCTAAACTATTCAATGATGTGTTTCAACCTTAAAATTTAAAAAAGTATCGTGTTTTTCTCAAGATTTTGGTAATAATAAAAACTTTCATAATTGTTCATGTATTATAATTTTAATGCATCTGACATCTTGATGGGCCACCATATACAACTCAAGTTAATCATAGTTATGAATATTTTTTTTATAATTATAAATTCATCTTGTCTGTGTTATATCCTTAAATATGTTAAATATGAAGACTGCCGTATGTATTTTAATTCAGGAGTATTTAACTATATTTTATTACTAAAAGAAAATAAATTTTTTTTGACATAAACAGTTTTTAACATTAAAAACTTAAAACAAAGAAACCATTAAATAGCTCCTTTCAAAACTTCAGAAATAAAATTTTTTCCTGAAATTTACAGTATTAATGGGTAGAAGGCAGAAGGTAGTGTGAATGTGACAATTATCTAATATGTATATTTTTTTATTCATTCCACCTACCTAAGCCACATATTAATCTCTGGTGACCATTCAATGTACCATTAGCACCAACCATTTGCTTTTTAAATTCTTCAAAGGAACCAAACCTATGAGGAAAAAAAAGACATTTTTAAAATTGGTTGTTGGTTTCAAACAACCATTGTGTGCAATAACCTTAAACTTAAACTACTGGTGGCATTTTTGAGGCTCTTCCTGGATTTCAATTTGACTATCGTCAAGAATTACTACTTCCTGGGATTGATATTTTAATAATGGTATATCATATTCACTGTTACAAAATGGTTAGTGTTAAAAGATGGGAATAATTGTCTACAATATAATTTAAACTTGAATAGATTATTTTAAAGAAACTGAAGCAAACTATACAGCTTTATTGTTGACATTATCTTATCTTTATTATATATCATCTCAATACAACTGTCATCTTATGTATACATAGGGGCGTAGCGTGGGTATGTGTCAAAGTCTCACAAGAATTTCTACAGTAACCTCATCTTTTGATTAAACAAATTTCTCTTAACTGTTTTTCTATATAGCATTGCAATACATTCTTATTCCCATTGGTCACCCATAATTTGCTCTCTCATTCTCTCATGGAAAGGTTTATTAAAAGGGATCCTGAAAATACCAAATGAAACATATATTAAAGAGATCGAAATAAGTTTGCACTCACCTGACAGCAGACTTGGGTATAGATCCATATAACAATACACTGAGACCCCTGTATAAACCTCGTACACCATATTCTTTAATAGTGACCTTGACACAGTCTATGGGACCTTTGTAACGTTTCTGTGCCCCCAACTTTTCATCTAGTTGAAGTTGTGTTTTAACATACTCAGTGGGGAAGGTGATGCAAATCTCCAATCCACCAGTAACAGCTCCTGAAATAAATTTAACACATGCTTATTATCTGAAATATTAAGACACTGTTCATCAAAAGCACACATACAAAAAATTGACTGAAAGATTATTGAAACTACAACTACAAGTTCTGTTTGCAGTAGCACAGGGTCAAATTTTAAATGCTACAAATAATATGAAATGGTGATTAAATTAACAAAGGCTAATAGAAAGAAACGTGAGGCAGAAATTCATAATTCTGATAGTTAATTTTTTAGCAGCTGGCTAACCTGAACTTTCCCCTCATGGTGCTCATCAACAATATAGTTTGCTTAAAATCATAGGAGTTACTGAGCTTAAAACATTGTGCAGCCTTCTAGCAACACACATAGAATTTATCTAAGACATAGCCTTGCAGTGCCAATACACAAATGTTTTTATTTTATCTAAGACATAACATTGCAGTGCCAGTACACCAAGGCTTTTATTTTATCTAAAACACATGGCCTTGCAGTAACAATATACCATGCTTTTATTTCAACTAAAAGATAGCCTTGCAGTGCCAGTATACCATGCTTTTATTTTACACCACCAAAAGAGTTCAGAGTGATCAGACATGTTTCCCACAAACACATATAATAGCCAAGTAGTTCAAATTACAAAGTGAACACAAGAGTTCAGCCACCATCCTGACATCAGCACTTTCCACAATCTGGCTCTGCTTAGCCTAGTCTAATGTTAAAAACTATTTCTAAAGGAAGAGAAAACAACAATATTGGCAAAAGAAATGTTACAGTATTATTGAATGGGGGTTGGGGCTTATATGTGTGAAATTCATGAAGAAAAAGTAAGAATATGTACCTAGACAATTTGAATGAATCTGACACATATACATAAGAAATATATTTGACAAGTACACGCGAAATATTTTTGTTAAGTTACAGCATACACCATGGAGCACACTTGTTTCAACATTAGCTATCTTTGTAAGGAGGAGGGGTGATTGTCTTGTAGTCATGAATACATAAATATCCTGACCAAGAACTAGTTCTTAAGTCATAAATTATAGGGATTTGGTCCTCCTGTGAAAAAAAGTTCATGTTCTGTAATATATCAGGTGATGTTAGTTAAAATTTAGCTTGACACATTTAAGTCTGTTGGATGTAGAGAACCGCTAGAGTGGACTGGTCCATTTTTACAATGATGGCATGCTTTTATATATGAATATATATTTTTTAAGGTGCAAGAAGATAAAAACGTTCTTACAGTGTTATAAAGAGGGGGGACAGGGGTTATATGTCCCCGGGCACCAGGTTAGGGGGGGCCAAAATAAGACTGATAACTGTCACGTTTTAGTACATGAAGAAGCATAAGTGAAGAAGGGTAAGTTAAGGGGCCGTCCATAAATGACGTCACGCACATAGGGGGAGGGGGTCCCCTCATTTGTGACGATGTATGACGAGGGGAAATATTCGATTTCTTACTATTTATTTTATGACGTATTACATGGATTCATGCGTGTTACGATAGTAGACTGCAGCCTTACTCAAAATACATACTAAAATTACAATTAAGTGATTTGAAACATGCTCATTTTCAAATAAAAGATACAGTTTGTTTGTTTCCACAGCTTGGTGACCTAATATTGGAGGGGCTAAAAGTTTTAGTGACGAAGTGGGGACTGGGGGTTAAAAATAGGCAAAAATTGCGTGACGTGATTTATGGACGTCCCCTAAATGAACGGATGGGGTGTCATTTTATAGTTTAGCTCCGGGGTGAAAATATCCTAGCTATGCTTTTGATGTCTTTTATCCTATGTTTCAAAGCACATTTCCAGACATTTTATAGCTTTAACAATCATCTAGCACCCTGTTGTGTTTTTTCTGCACGCTGACAACAAAAAGGTTGCCTCTGCTATCGGCAGTGATAAGAGACCATTTATTGATTTTGTAGAGCAGGCCGAAGGAAGCATGTAATTCTTTACTGCCCGGTCACGTGATAAGGCCACGGGCTACAATTTATTTGCAGACTTGGGGTCTATGTGACCCCATCCAAACTGTCATTCCAGGCCTTGGCCATTTCAATTGTTCACTCCTACCATTAACAGGCACACAATACTGGCAAGTTTAGCGCTGTATTATGGACCATGATTTTTGACGACCCTCAGTAAGAGAACAAAAAAACATAAAATAGTTGATTTGAATTCTTTTTTTTTAAAGTTCTTTGTAAGAGAATTTTATAAGATTATTCAAAGTGTTTATCTTGATACAAAGACTTTCATAATCATAAAAGTTAGAATATGAGATTCGTATAAAACGATTTGCTGGAAGGTTTGCTATGTACGGTATATATATTTACCAGGTAGGAAGTTCTTGCCTGTCAAGCATACTTCAAATATTTATTTCTTAAAAACCCATTGCCCATCATTTACCGCCCAATCGTTCCCCCTCCCGCACACACCTTTTTCATACTCGACTCCTTTCTGGAGAGGGACAGGGTCTCGTTAGCTGAGAGGTGACACGGTCTCGTTAGCTGAGAGGTGACACGGTCACTTTATCGGAGATGTGACACTGTCTCGTTAACTGGGAGGTGACACGGTCTCGTTAGCTGAGAGGTGACACGGTCACTTTATCTGAGAGGTGACACGGTCTCGTTAGCTGGGAGGTGACACGGTCTCGTTAGCTGGGAGGTGACACGGTCTCGTTAGCTGGGAGGTGACACGGTCTCGTTAACTGAGTTGACACGGTCACTTTATCTGAGAGGTGACACGGTCTCGTTGGCTGCGAGGTGACACGGTCTCGTTGGCTGAGAGGTGACACGGTCTCGTTAGCTGAGAGGTGACACGGTCTCGTTGGCTGAGAGGTGACTACGCGTTGTTCATTGATATTAATAGAGTAAAATGTCCATAGAAAATAATAAAATGTACATAATAAAACTAAACAAAAATCTGTCCCCCATGGAAAGAGCGCAACTTTTGTCGTCTCCTCTAAAATCAACGTAGATCCGCTTTACTTTAATGTACTGAATATTGAAGATTCGCTTGAATGGAATCTCCCACAAAAAAGCAGCTATTTATAGGCGTACTGTTGATGCGTGTCACAAAATGTACAATAGAAGTCAACAGGATTCCTAACAAGATCCTAGTTTTACTTCTTAAAATGACCAACAACAGGATCAAAAGTGACAAGACGTTTCGATGACGTGGACCTTCCCACTCTCCCGGTTTTCTTGTTGACAAAAATGTTACTTGGTCGTCCCTCCAACTCAAACATAGTTAACCCATCCCCCCTCCCACCCCAAACCAAGCGTCAAGCGAGAGAATACCAGCAGCCAAGCTGACGTCGCCCATATCCACCTACCAACAAGGCAAACGGACATCCGCCACGCTAACTGCTACACGTATACACCATTAAAAACCTATCACGTTACACATACATTCTCCTCTATTTAACTTAAGCCATGGATGCGGCCAACGGCCCGCAGCCCAGACAGAAACATCAAATTTTTAAGAGAACACGGGTCGCTGTCGCCGTGAACATCTGTTGAGAGATAACAAGACAAACTAACAAAATAAACACACGGTGACATATACAATATACATAGGGGCTAGCTATATCGATTACCATCGTATGTTAATGTTTTTATTTTTATTGAAAAATAATTATTTTGTCAACAAGGCAATGTGGGATATGCTACTTGTGTGTGCTTCGGTTCAAACAAACAGTCACCTACAAACAATAGAGTAGAGGCGCAATAGACAATTTTAGTTATTTTGGCGATGTTTTAGGGTTCCTTGAAAACAAAAATAGAATACAAAACGAGATAAACCCGTAAGGCCCCGTCCTGTAAAATATTTACTTTATTTAAACTTACTTTTTTCGAGATTTATAATTATATAAAGAAAAACATAAACCCAAAGAAGATCTCAACACAAC
>MUZC01001026.1:118549-130403 GCA_002072015.1 Radix auricularia
TCCGGGGTCGGATCGTCCGGTGTCGAAGTGTCCAACCACCAAATAGAAAATACTATTTGCATAACTAAAGTAAAGTATCTGGCGCAAAAAAAAAATCCTATTCATTTGACTAAGGGCATGCCTAGCCTAGAAATAGAAATACTGTTTTGGAGAGCTTTTCCAATGAAAAAAGTAATCTTAACACATGTATTTTACTCTAAGACCTAACAAATGATGAAAAATCCATTTAAAAAATTGGGTACATTTCTCGAACAATGCGGTTGCATGACATACGCTTCGGGTAAAAACTGTTCTTTAAGGTGTAAATATATCAAGTGTAAAGAAATTTCACGGGTATTACGACTTATACATAGGATCTAGCATAAGGAAGTGCGTATTATGCCGAAAAACACTGACAACAATTCATTTTGTGCCAAGCTGTTTTGAGTTTATTAGATGAATAGTATACAACGGGAAAAAAGATTGATATAAAGTGAATTGTTACGATTAGAAAAAATGTGCGGGAATATATAATGATTGACATAAAATTTATAAGAAGATAAATTTCTCACCATTTTCTAAAAAAGCAGCATTGTTCTTATGTTTTTATTCACGTTAAAGGAACATGTGCCTTTAAAACAAGTAAACCATATTTTCTACTCTCCCCAAGCCACAATATTCACAAATATTATCTGGCTAAAAATATCCTATTCGTCTTGAACTAATTTCATGCTTACATTATAAATGAAATGGGTGTTTAGCGAGCTATTTATAAGAACCAAAGAAATCCTGTGGAAAGATATTGTTTTCATGTTTTGATTCACGTGAAAAGAAAGTGAACTTTGCCCGTTATCTTTTGGTAACTGTTAACGACATTTGTTATTCCGGTAGAGTATATAGCATGCATTATTAAAGGGGTTCGAGCATGGTGAAAGAAAGCCATCAATCGATCTGAATGGAAGGATGCGGTTGAGCAAGCCAGGGCCCTACATGTGCTGTAGAGCCACGGATGATAATGATGTTGCTATATTAAAGCAGAAATACCAAAATTGATGGGTAATATTTAAACTAATAATATGTTTATTTTTCTCGACACACTTATCTTTGTTTTTATTAAGAAGGGGTTTGATTTATCACTACCCTAATTTCCAGATGCGTTTGCATTCAGTTTTAAGGAGAATTTGAGACCAAAAACCAAATAAAGTTATTCTTATTGTGCCTACCCCGTAGCGTAGCACGGGTATTTGGCTCGTTACATAATATACAGCCTAATTGCAAATATTTGACGGCTGCAGGTGATTAAAATTTAAACAGAATTCCACATCCGCACATTTTCGTGCACACGGCCGCAGGTTGCGCACTATTGTCTTAGAGCTTGTTTTCCAAATCCATTTACACACGTACATCTCAGATAGCATTTACCGAGCAGGTCTGTATGCAGTGGCGTCGCTAGGGGGTGCGGTGGGCGGGCCGCTCCGGATAACACCGTCAGAGGGGTGATACCAAAAAGTAAAATTCTGTATATTCCCGTTATTTTGCACTGGATAACTCGGATGAGTTCTATGGGTTAAGTCTTGAGGGGGTGACACAATGAGGAGGAGTTCTATGGGTTAAGTCTTGAGGGGGTGATACAATGAGCTTCCGCCCCTGGTGACACCTCTGCCTGTATGGTATTAGTACGGTGGCCCACCATGTTCCAAGTTCACCGTTTGTTTCCTTTCCAAATAATCTTCAACATAGCCGCATTCTTTCACATAATGACCTCGACCGGGGAGTGGGGATTGAACTACACCTGCATGTTAAAATACATTTCAACTAATGAAAGAAATGTTCTCAGATTCAATCTTATGACTACGATCAATTCATAATTTTAAAAAAGAAGACAACAACAAAGAAACAAAAACAAAAATCACAAGCAAGCTTGGGCTTAAGCAGGGTGCTCCTAATATTAGCATCCCATTACTGAAACTCATATGTGAATGCAGACTTTCTGTACATTAGGAAATCGAAATTTTAGTAACAGACATCAGAACACCCCATAATAAATTCAACTGATTGTAGACACCCACACACCTTATTATATACCCAACACACACACACACCATAACACTGGCATATCCTGATTCTAGGCATGTACTATGTACACACACACATTCATTTCTAATTCAACCCTTAGATAAATATATTGTCTTCTTTAATCAATCAGTATTCCAAAATCTATTTAAAAAATTGTCTATTACATGCAAAAGACATTTTTTTAAAGTTTTTATATTATAAAAAAAACACAAAACAAAAAAACAAACAAAAAGAAAACTGTAATATAAATCTACGAAACATAGATCAAAAGCTGTGTAAAAATATGTATATATATAAATACAAAGAGAATATTTTAACTCAAAGTCTTTATCATCAGACACAACAATAAACAAACAATAAATAGACATGAATATCAGAAGATCATGAGAAAAAAACATTTTTGGACTTTAATGAAAGCTCACATACTTTCTAGAATCATTTAACACCCATTCACATTTCAAATGAGTATAGAAAGTGATAGAAATTTAATAAGATTGATGTGATGTAGAAATAAATGTAATGTGTATTTTTTTTTAATTAAATAAAATAAAATGAAAAAAGGACATAGACCAATGATAATAAAACATTTTATTGATACCAAAAATATTTTTACTTTTTTGTTGCTGTTGCTTTTTTCCCTTTCCACAGTTGTGAATAGAGATTTTTATCCATAAAATATTTCAGTGGCTAACAATGTTCCCTCTAAGGTTTGCCGGTTGTTGTTCAAAATAAAAAACTCGTGTACAAAGTTTCACAGTGTAACATTTTTTGTGTGCAACATTTTTGACATCCCACATAAATACAAACCTTAATTGGACCGATAGACTTAATGTGACATTTTAAAAAAATTCAAATACAGTCGAAACCGCTTAAGTCAACGGCGTTGGGGTATGAAAAATGGCATCGACATAACCGATGATCGAGTTAAAGCGAAAACCAATATGGCGGCAAAATATTAACATGAGCTTGAAATTTCTTTATGTACGTGTTGTGCGTTAATTAGTGATGGGACGATTAATCAGAATCGTATCGGAATATCGGGACCCTATTTCTTCACTCTTTCTTAAGGTTGTTAAGACCGTTTAAGTTTAAATATAACGCCGTTTTGCGGTGATTCCCAGATTGAGCGATACTGTGCCTTCGAAGCCACTTGCTTGATTTTCCTTACAAGCTACACAAATAAGTAACCTACACATCCCCTCATTGTCCCCGAACCATTATCTTCCTAATCATCTTCTTTGGGTCCGTCCCCTCAGCTTACAATGGACTCAGAATGGTCTATCGTGACCTATATATGACTCATGACAAAGCAAACTCTTCTCTATATAAACTACACAAATAAATTAGGTACTCCTTTTGAACCTTCAACTTTGACATATTTTAATTAATTCTTACCAATGGCTTTAAATGGCTTAAATGGCTTTTGCACACGGCCACTTCTTATGAATGAAACAATGAGAACAAAGCAGTAGTACAGTACATGTAATAGTCAAAATGAGGTTGTGAAGGATGAATGGTTGCCAATGACAACAAGTCTGCACACTGTACATTTTATTATTCCATACGATCATCTCAGCTTACAATGGACTTAGAATTCCTTCGGTAACTTGATGCTAATAGGACTAACCAACAACAATGGTGTGGGAGATTGAGAGTGGGGGTGGGTAAACTGTCTGTAGTCTGTTATATAATATATTTTAAAATCTGGGGAGCCTTGTTTACAGTAAGCAGCCACATCGCAAGGCTGATACTTTTTCGTGGCCTTCATGGCTATAAAATAACTAAGAATTTCAAAAGCCGGCGATTGCCATAGTACCAGAAGCAACACAGCGCTGAGAGCAAAACGCAAGTGGGCTGTGACGTCACCAGCAGACCCTGGTGAGGCAGAAACTTGGTCCCTTCCCTTGGTTATAAAAAAATCATAGCTAACATTTTCAAAAGCTGGCGATTTGTCATGGGGATCGAGATAACCAATGTTAAGTGGCAAATTTGACCCTTTTTTGTGCTCGTGTTATGAGGTTTCGGCGACTTAAAAAAATCAAATTAAACGACGAGAAAATGCTAAGACAAAGAGAGAATTTGGCGGTTCCAATAAAAAATGTCGACATAATAGGGTGGTCGAGCTAACCGAGCTCGAGGTAAGTGGGTTCGACTGTAGTATAGTGGATTATAATTAAATAGCAAGAATTAGAAATGTATAATATGTTCAACTGTGTTTATAATGTATAGAGCAACCAAATGCCTACATACCCATATGCCTATCTATTCTAGGGGGCACTCTGGTGTCTGATTTTTAACCAGGTCCATCTTTTAAAGACACCGTCAAGGTTGATCTGATGTCTATCATTCTGACAAGATTTAATCTTCATAAGCAAGTTTAAATGTAATTCCTGCAACCTATGTCTAGATTTTACTTTTGTAGAATTCATTAGACTGAATCCACATTTGCAATCAGTGCTCGATGCAAGAAATGTAGCACAAATATCCAACAGGATAGCAATGTCACTGAAATGTTCCTCACTCATGAAAAACTGAATCACTTAGTCAAAAATCTGCTTCAACAAACATTTTTTTTTCAAGCACAAATCTGAAATTGTACTTAGACATGAAAATAACTTTGGAATGGAATTGTACGTTAAAGTGTAAACAAAAAAGTAAGAAAAAAGAAATTAAGACACCCTAAAAGACTGTCTGAAAGATCATCGCCATTATCATTGCCTGTCGTCCCATCTGGGCCATAGGCCACAAATAAAGGCTCTCCAGGCATCCCGGTCCTGTGCCAATCTCTCTAGCTGTCCCCAGCTGTTCCCACTCTTTTTGGAGTCTGTCTACAGTTCCCTTCTCCAGGTCATTTTGGGTCGACCTCTTTTCCTCTTGCCCTAAAGGTTCCAAGTGAGGGCTTGTCTCACAATGCTGGATGTAGGCTTTCTGAGGGTTTGGCCAATCCATCTCCATCTGCGCTGATGTATTAGCTCTTCCACTGGCTCTTGTTGTGAATTTGCCAGAGGTCCTCATTGGTGATGATATTGGGCCAGGAGATTCGGAGAATTGTTCGGAGACATGTGTTTATAAATGTTTGAAGCTTTTTCGAAACGGCTGCTATACTCTGCTATGTTTCAGCTCCATATAGCAAGACAGGCGTTACTGTGGTGTTAAATATCCTGAACTTGGTCTGTAGGGTCAAGTTGTTGCAGCTCCAAACTTTTTTTAGCTGTTTAAATGCTGTTCTCGCTTTGCCAATTCTCACTCTAACATCAGCGCCTGTCCCTCCCTGTATGTCTATGATCCTACCGAGGTATGTAAAGCTATCCTCCAGATATGTTCCTCCCAATGTTATTGGGGTGTTGCTTGATGAATTTATTTTAAGGACTTTCCTTTTTCCTTTGTGGATGTTCAGGCCAACACAAGCAGAGAACTGTGCTACATAGTTTTCTCCTACATCTGTTGCTGTGTGTGTGATATTAGGGCCAGATCATCCACAAAATCCAGGTCATCAAGTTGTTTCCATAGTGTCCACTGGATACCATTTCTCTTCTGCTCTGTAGACAACTTCAATATCCAGTCAATGGTTAGCAAGAATAAGAAAGGCAAAAGCAGACACCCCTGTCTGACTCCAGTCTTTACCCCAAAAGCCTCTGTTGTTTTTTGACCAGAATGATTCTACATGTAAGGCCTTCATAAGACGTCTTAATTATGTTAGTCAGCTTTCGTGGTATACCGTAGTGTATTAGCAACTTCCACAGGGTTGGCCTGTCAACACTATCGAACGCCTCCTCATAGACAATAAAGTTGATGTGTAATGGTGAGTTCCACTCCAGGGATTGTTCTAATATAATTTTCAGTGTCACCATCTGGTCAGTGCATGATCTATCCTTTCTAAAAACCTGCTTGTTGGTCTCTAAGATGGGTGTCTAATTGCCTCTCTCAATCTGTTTAGCAGTGTCTGAAAGTTGTCATGACCTATTTCCTTCATAATCTATATATATATAATTTATTTACAATCTACCAGAACAAGAAATAGTCGTGTGCAAATAAGCATGACGAATGAACCTTGGGGTCTGGGGTCAACCAATCACAGTTTATGGTTGGCAAGTAATGGTAGTAAGCAGTGGGGGGAGGGCAGGTAACAACAACAGCAAGGGGAAAACCTGAAGACCAATAATGCTCAGCAATTAACCCCCCATCCTCACCACCCCCCAGACGTTAACCCGTGTTGTTTTCATTTCTTTGTGCTACTGTTTGTGTCCTTCACCTCCACCTCCGTTCTTTGCACAGCCTGTGGCGTATGCTACATCGTGGGTTGTATCTAGCTAGTTTGTATTAATTCTTATCTTATACATTACAGACGCTCCTTTTATACAGAAGATTAATGTGCCTTACTCGTGGGAGTTGCTGATCTTCTATCGAGCGCCTCCCCAGCCGGCGGATAGGGGAAAGCCCACCAGATATGGAGGGTACCGGGGAAATAAAATACCCGGGGTGGACCAAAATCAGCCCTACTGCCTGTAGGAAGTGGAGGGATCCACAAAGGCTAGGGACCCAACCCGAACAAAGGCAGCTACCCATTGAGCTGTGAGGGGCAACCCCCCAAGTGGTTGCGCGCAAGTCCAACAACCCTGCCGTGTAAAAAATCAAAGTTACAAAAACACCTAAAAGAGCAACAAAAGCCATTTCAGTCCTGGGAGAAGATGGATCCTCTGAGGAGGGAAATATGACGCCTAATAGTGAAAGCCAAAATCTGGAAGCTGTTAGACCGACAACCATCATCTCTACCAGGAACACCACCACCATCGGAGCGTGGAATGTCCGCACGATGTATGAAGCGGGAAAGGCTGCACAGATAGCCGCGGAGATGAAGAACTATAAGCTCACCATTCTAGGAATTAGTGAAGTAAGATGGACTGGACTGGGACAGAAGAGATTAACCTCGGGAGAGATGGTGATATTTTCGGGACACGAAGAAGAGGATGCCCCCCATATCCTGGGTGTTGCCATGATGCTATCAAGGGCAGCACAAGGAGCACTCATTGGATGGGAGGCCCATGGACCTAGAATTCTTTTAGCAACCTTTCGGACAAAGAAGCGTAGCATCAACCTAGATGTCATCCAATGCTATGCACCAACTAACGAAAGCGACGAAAGAGACAAAGAAGAATTCTACAATAGAGTGATAACCATAGTCCAGGGTCGCCCACGGAGGAACATCGTCATCCTCATGGGAGACTTCAATGCCAAGATCGGCAATAACAACACAGGGTATGAAGAGGTTATGGGAGAACAAGGGATAGGCGAGATGAACGACAACGGTGAGAGGTTTGCAGACCTATGTGCCACAGCAGACCTAGTAATAGGAGGGAGTATTTTCCAGCACAAGAGAATACATAAAGCTACATGGGTCTCACCGGACATGAGAACGATGAACCAAATAGACCATGTATGCATTAGTAAAAAATTCAGGCGATCTCTCCAAGACGTTCGTGTAAAGAGGGGAGCTGATGTTGCCTCAGATCACCATCTTCTTGTGGCCAGGATAAAATTGAAGCTAAAGAGACATTATACCGAGCAACCAGCATGTAGGTCTCGGTATAATACCTCCCTCCTGAAGGACCAAGCAAAAAAGGAAGAATTCAAGATCTCACTGTCCAATAGGTTCCAAGCCCTACGCCAAATACTCGAAGACGAGTCCACTGAAGGAAAGTGGCAAAGCGTGAAGGAAACAGTCCAGTCAACATGCCAAGAAGTGCTAGGAAACAAGAAACAGGCACACAAAGAATGGATAACAGCAGGTACACTGAATAAAATAGAACAAAGGAAAAGAAAGAAAACAGAAATAAACAACAGCCGCACACGAGCCCAGAAATACAAATCCCAGAAAGAGTATGCAGATGCAAATAAAGAAGTTAAGAAAAGCATCAAGAGGGACAAGAAAGAATTTGTTGACAAACTTGCTAAAGAAGCAGAAGATGCAGCTTACCAGGGGAACATGAGAGAACTGTTTGATACAATTAAGATGCTATCTGGGAAATTTAGCAAGATTGAGAGACCAGTGAAGGATAAAATGGGAAACAACATTGCAAGTGATGTGCAGCAGAGAGGTAGATGGAAGGAGCATTTTGAAGAGCTCTTAAACAGACCAGAACCAAGGAATCCACCAGATATCCAACCAGCTGATAATGACCTACAAATTGACTGTAATAGTCCCACAAAAGAAGAGATTAGCAGGGCCATTAAACAACTCAGAAATGGAAAGGCTGCAGGACCTGATGGCATCCCAGCAGAGGCACTGAAGGCGGACTTGGAAACCAGTGTGGAAATGCTACACCCTTTGTTTATGAAGATATGGGAAGAGGAACAAGTGCCTTCTGATTGGAAAGAGGGATACCTTATCAAGATCCCAAAGAAGGGAGATTTAAGCTCCTGCTCGAACTACAGAGGGATTACCCTACTGTCCATCCCAGGAAAAGTTTTAAACCGTGTATTGCTTAACAGGATGAAAAACGCGGTAGACCCTCTCCTGCGGGACCAACAAGCTGGTTTTCGCACCAACAGATCCTGCACTGACCAAATAGCGACACTGCGTATCATTCTAGAGCAGTCACTAGAGTGGAACTCACCACTCTATGTCAACTTTGTTGACTACGAAAAAGCCTTCGACAGTGTGGACAGGCAAACCATGTGGAGATTGCTAAGGCACTATGGGGTGCCACAGAAGATTACGGATATAATCAGAAACATGTATGAAGGGATAAATTGCCGAGTTGTCCATGGTCAGCAGGTGACAGATGCTTTCCAGGTGAAGACTGGTGTGAGACAAGGTTGCTTGCTGTCACCCTTTCTGTTTCTATTAGCCATTGACTGGGTGATGAAAACATCTACACAGCAGAAAAGGAATGGCATCCAATGGACCTTGTGGGATCAACTTGATGATCTCGACTTTGCCGATGACCTTGCCCTTCTTGCACATACCCAACAACAGATGCAGGAGAAAACAAACATTGTCGCAGCCACTTCTGCTAGCATAGGTCTCAACATACACAAAGGGAAGAGTAAAATCCTCAAGGTTAATGCCACCAGTACATCACCCATCGTGCTTGAAGGAGAAGCCCTTGAGGAGGTGGAGAGTTTTGTTTACCTTGGCAGCATGGTAGATAAACAAGGTGGTACAGATGCCGACGTCAAAATAAGGATCGGAAAAGCAAGAGCAGCCTTCCAGCAACTCAAGAATGTTTGGGTCGCCAACAACTTAGGCAGCAAGTTAAAAGTAAGGATTTTTAACGCTATGGTGAAACCAGTGCTGCTATATGGAGCTGAGACATGGAGAACAACGGCTGTAAACCTGACCAGAATCCAGACCTTCATTAACAATTGTCTAAGAAGGATTCTCAGAATTCACTGGCCGGACAAAATCAGCAACCAGGAACTGTGGCAGCGGACTAAACAGAAGCCCATTGAGGAAGAGATTCTTCAAAAGCGGTAGAGGTGGATCGGTCATACACTAAGGAAACCTGCTTCTAATACAACAAGGCAAGCCCAGAAATGGAACCCACAGGGTAAACGGAAAAGAGGCCGCCCAAGAGACACCTGGTGCCGAGAACTGAAGGCAGACATCAAGAGAATTGGCCATGAATGGAAGATCCTGGAGAAAATGGCC
The DNA here is from genome assembly GCA_002072015.1 of Radix auricularia. NCBI lineage: Eukaryota > Metazoa > Mollusca > Gastropoda > Lymnaeidae > Radix > Radix auricularia. Next base: position 128,256 of record MUZC01001026.1, read on the forward strand.
CAGGATAGAGATGCCTGGAGAGCTCTTGTAGGTGGCCTATGTCCTAGGAGGAAGTGCAGACGCCGGCGATGATCGGTACATGTCCCTCATGGACGAGAAGGCTCAACAACAACAACGCTTATCCATGGTTTATTATCTAGAATTGCATTTCATTAGAGTTTTTAATGTTGATTAGTGTGTTGGTTTTGCTGGCTTGATCGAGCAACCAATTCTACGCCAAAATGCCAGACCAGAAGGAGAAGGATTTATATGTGTTTGATCTTGCCAATGAATTAAGAAAATTTGTTGTTTTTTACTTCCGTCAACTGCCTGAGTGTTTTATTAGATTGTTGTATTGTATTTCAAAGCTAGAAAGCCTAATGTATTATCACTAATTCGCTCTTTGTTTTTAATCTTCTAGTGTCAGTCTTGTCTTATCTATACATGAACTCCTTCTATACAGAATATAACTGCATCATAAGTTCTGTTAAAAACGTATTGGCAAGTGACGCAGCATTTACAGGCCATGACTATGATGGACCGTGCTATTCCCAGCTGCCCTTGTTTCCCTAACTAATATCAGTTACCCATTCGGACCTGGGTGGACTCAGGGACACCCTTGGCCCCAGGAACAAAACCTTACCTTCACGGAGATTGGAACCCATGCTCCTCGGTATGCCACCTGAGCATGTAGGCCACTCAACCACCATCTCCCCAGTGTTTCTAGGTTTCACAATTTAACTAATTGAGTTACTTCAGTTACTGTTGTCAGTTGTGCATATTCACTATTACTAGTAATAATAGTAATGAATCTTGAAGCTCTTTTTTGAATTGCTCTAGTTCTAAATTCTCTCTGCTTCCTTGGGGAGATGGGTCCCATACAAAAGATGTTTATTCTAGTATAGAGTATATTCTATAAATTTAGGTCTGATCAACTCAGAGGCTTTCCCAGTAAGTAGTGGAATAAAGCGAGGCTGTGTGCTGGCACCTACTCTATTCGCAATATTCTTCTCCATCTTACTCCAGTATGCCTTCAAGAACAACAGCAATGGGATATACATACACATCAAAGCTGACGGGAGATTATTCAATAATGCCCGGGTTAATATTTAACTCAGCAGAAGGACTGCAGAAAATTGTATCCTGCAAGGTGTTGGCCTGACCATTAACATAAAGAAAACCAACATTATGGCACAGGATGCTGCCTCCCTCCTCATTATCACCATTGACGACTGCAGCCTGGATGTTGTGGACAGGTTTACATATTTGGGATCAAACATATCGAGCACCCTCTCACTGGAAGATGAGATAAATAGTAGGATAGGGAAGACGGCAACTGTAATGGTCAGACTGTACAAGAGTCTGGTCTAATGCCAAACTCACACCAAGGACTAAGCTGCAGATATACCAGGCTTGCCTACTGAGCACACTCCTCTATGGATGTGAGTCTTTGACCACCTACACCAGGCATAAAAGAAGGCTCAATGTGACATCATATTTAACACCCTCTCACACACCGTCACAAATGCATGACCTTAACCCACTTGGTGCGTGATGTCAGTCAAGGACGATTACTTAATTTTCATTGGCTTATTTTGTTTGAATCTCAATAGCCTGTGGGCTATTAAGATGCTAGCATCTTGATAGCTTGTGGGATTTACCCCTGAAGCCTGAACTATGCCATGACCATAGTTATATAGTATAGCCTTCTAATAGTAATTGACATGACATGGCATCAGCATAGACACTTATCACTTAATAATTAAGTGTCTTTACAGACTTTACTAAACTTTACTTGTGGCACTTTTTAGACACCAATCCAAATGTATCATTAAGTTCATTAAGTTTGTCAAAAGTCAATGAGTCAATGTAATCTTAAACTTATAGACCTAAAGCCTATAGTGCCTATAGTCTATAGGCTATAGGATAGAATGAATCAAGACACAATTATCCACGGTATAACCTTATCCACTTCAAAATCGTCGTAGTTCCTGAAACTTAATACAAATTATAATTATTAATTATATACAACCCTTGGCACTAGACTAGAGTGTCTCTTGGACCCTCTAGCAGACTAAACTAACTTAACTAAACTAAAACTATCAATATCACTGATCACTTACCTGTACTTCGATTAGAGGCTATTTTGACGCAATCGCGCTCCATAGG
>MUZC01001027.1:6571-48773 GCA_002072015.1 Radix auricularia
GGGGGGGGTGACAATCTACCAAAATCGCATGACGTTATTTATGACTGAATACGTTATTATTGAAGTTACGAGTTTAATACAAAAACACTATGTGATATGCTATAAGAAATTAATTTAACAGAGATGACAGGCACAGCAGCTGGGATGGGAGAGATGGTGTGTGGTTTTATTAGGTACTTTTTATGTCAAGGTTACTGGGAATGGTTTAAAAGTTTTAAACATTTGACTTATTCATAATAATGGGAAAGACGTAAACAAGGTATGGGTTAGCCTGACCGGACGTATCAAAATTTATTCATAAGTAGGCACATATGAAATAAGAATTGTTAGCAGTTATCAAAATTTGTATTTTAAGAAATAAAGTTTTCGATTGATAATGGGATAAAGTAATTGTGTGTTAAGAAAAGTTAGACATAAAAATATCTTTTTATTCATATTCCATTGAAATTATTAACAAAATAATTTAAACTTTATATAAAACAGCGTGCCGTCACACATGGCACGGCCCCCCCCCCACCTCTGAAGCGTGAAGTACTTTATGGACAACCTTTATATATAAAATTTGATCTTTAACAAGTGAAGTACAAAATTTAAACTTTAACAAGTGATGTACAAAATTTGAACTTTAACAAGTGATGTACAGAATTTGAACTTTAACAAGTGATGTACAAAATTTGAACTTTAACAAGTGATGTACAAAATTTGAACTTTAACAAGTGATGTACAAAATTTGAACTTTAACAAGTGAAGTACAAAATTTGAACTTTAACAAGTGATGTAAAAAATTTGAACTTTAACAAGTGATGTACAAATTTAAACTTTAACAAGTGATGTACAAAATTTGAACTTTAACAAGTGATGTACAAAATTTGAACTTTAACAAGTGATGTACAAAATTTGAACTTTAACAAGTGATGTACAAAATTTGAATCAACCAGAACATCAGGAAGATGATCAATAAAACTTCGTTCCCGGATAGACATCAGTCAAGGTTAATGCCACTAACAGGACACAATACATTTTAACCAATGAGATATGAGTTTAGATGAGCTTTTCTGTTTCATTCTTCGAAAAATAAATATATCTTCAGTGATTTCAGGTGACCTAGAATCCCACCCTCTTTTTTAAGGGAAAATGAACACTTCTAGGCTCGACTACTCCATCTGGCACATTTTCCATACCCAATTATTGTCTACAATAGTCTACATGAAACATATTGATCGAATGTACCAGCCTTTGAGAATTTGTCTCTGTGACACTCTATTGGTCATTAAGATTTTGATCTAAATCGAGACGCACGTTTGATGCCACTTGAGTGTCTTGAGCCACTTGCCTTACACGAGTTTCACTTGATAATGTCTTTCTAACGTGTGACCAAATATTAATAATATTAAAAAAATAAAATACATAAAAATTTTAAAAACTTGTACTATCATTCATATTCAATAAGCTTATAATCTTTCTTGTCCAATAAAAACCAGAAATTACACCATACGAAATCCAACAAACATCACTGAAAACGATTTCTGATTACAAAGAATAAATAAATAAATTTTCGTGGAAAACACAAGAAAGATAAATGATATAGATCTATACAATAAACTAAAGATTTAAATATTTTTTTTCAATTCATAAAGAAATAGTTTTTGGGACAATTTAAAATTGATTTTAATTTTGTTTAAATTTTTCAAATGTCCTCTCACTTAGAGAGAGCTAGTACAAAATAAAATAAAGCCACCACTGAAAAAAAAAAAAAAAGATAAATGCGAATTAAACAAATTTTAGCACATCAAGGGAGACTATTCCTGATATCATTTTTTTTCATCCTTTGTTACTTTTGTTCCTACTGTCAATTGTTTATTATTTATTATCATCACAGGGTCATAGTCTTACTCTTAGTCATTAACTCCGGGAAATCCGATGCAATCTTTCTTCCTTCTTAATTGATTAAAAAATCACCATTATGTCACAGTTTTGGTAGCCTTCGACCAACATTCATTGCACTAATTTAGTTTAAATTTAGTTTAATTTAGTGTCACGGCAACACCATGAATTCATGAAACTATGATCAATGCCTATTGCCTATGATTGATTCATAACTAAATATTTTAAAATACTTATTATATATTAATTATTTTTAATAATATTAAGACAGAGATGACAGTTTCAGTTATGAATCTTTTGAAATTATTCTTCATTCTGACAAACTTCATTAATTCATGTCAGCTTTTGGAAAATAAATATTTTAGAAATAAGCGACATGAGGAAACAATTTCGAGTTCAAGGAATACCCAAAAAATATCAAGTGTTGAAGAAACTCATCCACTGTTGTTAATCTCATTTGATGGATTCCGATGGGATTATTTAACGAAAAGCAGTACACCAAACTTTGATGTAATCATAAATAATGGTGTTACAGCTAGACGAGGTTTAAAGAATGCATTCATCACAAAAACATTTCCTAATCATTACACCCTGGTAACTGGTTTGTGGGAAGAGAGTCATGGAATTGTGGCTAATACAATGTACGATCCATTTCTCAATCAAACTTTTGAGCCATCAAACTCATCTGCTGTTACAGATCCTGCTTGGTTTGATGTTGGAGCAGAGCCCATCTGGGTTACCAATCAACGTCAAAATAATAATGGGAGAAGTGGTGTTTGCATGTGGGTTGGATGTGAAGCGCCGATCAATGGGATTCTCCCAACACACTTTATACCTTATAATGCTTCTGTGAAAAATGAAACCAAGATTGATTTGATAGTGGACTGGTTCACAAAAGAGAATCCCATAAATTTAGGGCTTCTTTACTTTGACCAGCCGGATGCATACGGTCATGTCTTTGGACCAGATTCCCCACAAGTTGCTAGTATGATTGGTGGACTTGATCAGCTAGTTGGCTACCTATTACAGCAACTGAAGCAAAAGAATTTACTTGATAACATTAATCTCATTATAACCAGTGACCATGGATTTACAGAAACCCCTTATGATAAGCTGATCAACCTTGATGATTTTATAGAAGAATCAACATACACAATAACAGCCTCATCACCTGTTGCAAGTATATGGCCAAATGACGGTAAAATATTACTTCTTAAGATCCTTTTATTGAAAATTTATGCTTCATTGTGTTTTTACTGCTGCTTTTTTATTTATGGGCTCAGTTAATGGTATTTAATTGAAGTTTAAGTCAATATGACAGCAACATAAATGTTTAGGCCTAGGAAGTTTTATTCTCTTTGAATTATGTTAACAATAAAATAGCAAAATTTAAGTTGGTCATTACTGTTTTAATGTATTACAGCCATGATTTTAATCTCTATTCAGGGAATAGTGCTTATTGGTGCATTTTTAACTTTTACGAAAATTATAAGTTGCAAATAATCATATTATAGTCATTATTTTAGCTGAGTCAATTTCAAATAAATCTATTTGTAATGAATTTTTACTTTTAATAATGTGCAAAATGTATCTTAAGGCTATTGCAAATAATTAATCATAGAGAATTATTGATATTAAAAACTTTTTGGCAAATAATTTGTCTTTAAGATTGTTGAGATTTTATTAACTTGTTATCATTACTCATCTAAATAGTGCTAAGATAAAAAGAAATTAAATTTTTGCTATTATGCAAATCTTCAGCTATTAATTATTAACCACTTATGATACCAAAGAGTAAAAAAACAATTATTTTTTTTTTAAAAACTTGTTACAATCATCATTTTAGTTTGAAAGGGTCACTAAAAAAAATAGATCTTTGTTTGCTTACCAAAATTTGGTCATTCACATGAGTATTAACTACCTAATCCAGTAATAGAAAATTAAAAGCATTGCTCTATAGTCTATATATATTCTGATTACTTACATTTCTTTCTTAAAAGAGGTGTTCAACTTGTCATGTTGAAATCGAATTCCTTAGAATTTCAAAGAATTAATACATTTTCTCTTAAAGGAAAAACTGAAGAAATCTTCACAAACCTAACCAAAGGAGCCCAAGAAAGTAAAAATTTTCAAGTTTACATGCATAAAGACGTACCGGAGTACTTTCATTACACCAACAACAGAAGAATAGCACCCATTATAGCTGTAGCAAATGACACGTATTCTTTCACCTCAAGAAAAGAGCCGTACCCTAAGAGCGAACGTAAGTATTATAATAATAATTTTTAAAGAAACTCCACCCCCCCCCCCCCACCGTTAAATTGACTCTCAATTAATTCATTCTTGTTTTAATATCCACATCTTTATGATTAAGAATTATTCACTCACATTTAATAATGTTTCTTAAAATATATTAGTGTATATATTTTTTAATCCCCCAGGTGGAAATCATGGTTATGACAACAGACTCCAAGACATGCACCCTTTCTTTGTTGCTATGGGTCCATCATTCAAGAAGAATTTCTCCATAGAGACCTTCGATAATGTGGACCTCTATCCTCTTTTGTGTCATCTGCTTAACCTAAAGCCAGCCCCCAATAATGGCAGTCTAGATACAGTTTCCCAGCTTTTAGTTGACAGGGGTGACATTCCTTCTATGCTAACTCTTGCCACATGTAAGTCAAGTAATGATTTGATTGTATAGACAAATGTTCCTTAACTCTTAATGTGTCAAAGTGTTGTAATGCGCTCCTGAACGCTATTACCAAAGCGTTGTAAAGCGCTCCTACTCCTAGATAGCACTCTCGTTAGAAATGAGATAACAGAAAGTAAAAACACTTCAATGTTTGAAAAAATGATGTATTTGACTTTCGACAATGGCGGCCGTTGCCTGCGCTAGTGTTATCGCTTGATTCGCAAAGTTTTTTGGTAGTTTTTACGTTTTTTTTTAAAGATGCGATTTTTCTATACTTTATTATAAAAATAACAGTACTAAACTACAGGTAAATATAGAATTTAACTCAAGACAGTGTTTTGGATGCGTAAAATAACCATTTTAAGCCTAAAAAATGAAGTCAGTATGACAACAATAATATAAATGGATTTTACGCAATTTTAAAAAATTTCACAACCAGTTGATCGCAAGTCGGGAAATTCTTATGGGGCTGAGGCGGATGTTTTCCGAAAACCTTTTGGCACATTAAGAGTTAAAAAGAGATGCCATAAAATATAGTCTCTGAAGATTATTAGCAGTATTACATAATTTTTACCTATGTTAGTTTCTCTTCCATTGTGATGGAATTCATGCCTTGAGGAACATTATAAATTCAATCCAAGCTGAGTGAATAAATGATTTGGGAGACAACTCTTGAATGAGTTGTGTGTATAGAAATAATACAACCTAAATGAACTATTGGAGGTTTTTTTGATATGAGATTTCATCTCCTGTTCTTCTGAAAGCCTGTGTGGTGTCCTAAAAAGTCTAACCTTCCAACTAATGAAACAGTCTGGGAATTAAATGTCAATTGTGAATAATTTAAACTTTTTCTGAAATTAGAAATGAAAATTTACAAAGTTTAAAAGTTTTCCAGACCTTATAATAGTATGCACATAATGTTTAAGATTTAGATATCTTCTTTCAGGAAACCCATATAAAAGCTTTATTTTCTAATTATCTGATTTTGAATATTAAAAAAGCCAGAGAGCTATAGCCTTCAATATTTCTCTCTGTTTTATAGCATAGGCAATAGACACCTGACCCTTTCTTTGCGAAATAATTTTTATAAATCCAGTCAACAAATATCTTCAATTCTCAATAACTTCTCATTCATGTTGCTCTCCCAATCCTTATTTTTCCACCTTAACATATTTTATTTTCTAATAACTGTGTATGTTTTTTTAATAATAGAAAAAAAAAGTGTTTATTTACAAATTAAAAGAAAAAAATTAGTGTTTAGAAAGTTTGCATTATAAAAATCAACCGGGGCACTTAAGACAATCAAATAAAATTATGAAACTACTAAACACCAGCTTTTTTGTGGGGAGCAATTCTAATACCTAACTTGAGACTAACATTTACTCATTTTAAGTAACACTGATGTGTATACTCTTCCTTTCAGATATTGCAATCTTCATTATAATAATAATAGTCCTTGTAGCTGGTGTGTATGTTATTACTGTTTGTTGCTACCAAAATATGTGGAAACACAAACACCTCCAGGAATACATGCCTGTTAGACCAGAAGGGAGCCCATCAAAATCTGCAGTGACAAGGGGGACTGCAGGAAATGATCAGTTACACACCGAAGACTCATCCCCTCTATTAAATACAAATGACACACTTCCTTAAATTATGGGGTTTTTATACTCATTTATTTTTATGCTAGAAACCGTTTTTTTCCTTCACAAAGTGCCTCTTGTTTTTTCTATACCTTTATGTTAGTGCTGTTCTATTCTCCACTACTAACTAGTTGATTTGTATTTTTACTAACAAATATAAATTATTTTCTATAATTCAAAGACTGAAATGAAATTGATATTGATGTGCCCACTTGTGTTTTACGACTGGGGATAAATATGTTATTTTTGGCTTTTAGTATGTGGAAAAGTCCTTTAGAATGCTGTTTAAGTGATCTAATATTTTCCCCATTACTTATTTTCTAACAATATATTATATTATTTTATCTTTTTTTCCCTATAAATTTTCAAGGATTTTTATTAACATTTAAGGAAGATCATTTGATCAGACAAAAAATTTTAAAATTTTGTCTCATGATATTATCAAATAATAGTTTTTAGAATATTTTAAAATGAATTGAGAAGAAACTAAGGAATAAAAGGTTAAATATGGAGTGACAATCTGAGTTAAAGATCTTTATCACATCATAACCATCCTATGACAGGTTTAAATCCCCAAAAATTTAATTTTGATAATGCTTAAAAAATGTGTGAACAATATTTTATGAAAATGAAAGCAATTCATTTTTTTAAAGATTGTGATATCTATTTCCAGTTATTAATGTTTTTTTATGTTTTGCAAATGTATCTACTATGATTATGTAGTGACATCACTTTTTGTGTCTAAAGAATCAACATATCTTACTAGTATAAATTATAAACAAATGGAAAAGAAAACACAAAATAACTTGAAGTCTTTAGTTACATCTAAAAGATCTGGACAACTGACAAGCAAAAAGGGATCATACATAAAATTGGATTGAAATTTTTATCTAGAAGTCCAACATTTGCCCTTGTAACTATCATATGTAAGTGTTAAGATACTATTTCAAATGTATATATTCATTTATTCATTTCTTTCTTCTTGTGAGAACATTGTTTTAAATAACATCCACTATGACCAGATTTTCCCATGTATTTTGATTTGTGGACTAATAATGTAAAAGTATTCATGTGTCTTTCAAACTGTTATATTAGGGTACTGAAATCATAGCTCAACCTTAACCGGTGTTAATTATATCACTGGAGTTTCAATTGAGATAAGGTAACTTAAGATTTAAGTTACCTGGTAATGAGTTTGTGATAGGAATGTCATCAAGTTTGTTGTTTCTTCATCATTTTATTCAATCAGTTTATAACATTGGCAACACAAGGGGTTATGCCAGTTATGCTGCTGTTGGAATTTACATTTATGGCAGAGATTTGGACTTGATTATTTATTTCTTACTAAATCTCTTGACTTTAGCACTGATATGGTAGTATTTCCACCATATCAAGTTTTTGTTTTAAAGTTGTTATACAAGATTTCTAAGTTTCCATTTTACTTTGACTTTATTTTATACTCAACTTAAAGCACAATTTTCCTCAATTCCAGAAAATATAAACAAGCATAATTTGTGACACTTGCATGTAATCAACAAGTATCTTTTTATTTAATATAGCAGTATTATTATTACTATTATTCACATCTTTGAAATGTTTAAAACTGCATTGAACATTTTAAAAAAAGGAGAACACTGGATGTGAACATTCTTTTATGAGCTGTTCTAGTTAACAAAATTTGAATGAAATAGAATCCATGTTCTATTTCTAGCTGTCAGTTTTTAAGTTGCTATATTTAAAAATGACAGACTACAAGTAAACATAACAAATGAAACTGTATTTTTCACCTGTCCATTGACAGCACCACTCCTTGTAAGTAAAGAAAAAAGAAAATGTTTTATTGTTGATTAAAATTATCCCCAATACCTGGTCTTAGAAACAAAAATTTCTTTAGAGTCTAGAAATTAAGAGAGGAAAAGTAACTTAAAGTTATTCATGATTAATATTATTATGTACACTCATTCATTCTCAATAACTTCATAATCATTCATTCTCAATAACTTCTCATTCATGATGCACTCCCAAATGTATGTATATGTAATCTAGCTCAGAGTTTTATTTTATCCTTTCTTGCGTTTCATCTCAATTAGTGAGTTATAGAGAATAGTGTGGAGAACACAAAATTCCTTTGAGAGATTTTTTATAAAAGATGTCTGCAATTGTGTAAGGGATTTTGTTCAAAGCTTAAAGTAGGGAAAGGGGTGTAAAAGTAAAAGGATCTTGCTGGGGTCTATAAACTAGCATTTTTTTTATTTGTTAGTTTAAGCCCACTGCCTATGTTCAAGAATGTTGAAACAGACATAGCCCAGGGTTGTTATACATATTTTGGAAATAATTTTGTAATTCATCAAGAAAGAGAAAAGCACATGTTTGGTAAACGGAAATTAACATAAACAATGTGCCATTGGTGGCTTTAATAAATTTTGTTACCTATTCTCAGAATGGCTTGGCTTTTTAAATGATTTCTATGATGAGACTTTAAGTAAAAGTTTAAATCTTGTGATATTGATCCTTATGATTGCTGTATATAATTATGATTGCTGTATATCCTTATTATTGCTATATATTCATCTCTGCACTGTTTAATTCTTTACCTGCCATCGGCAGCGTAGGATGTGAATTATTTACATATTAATCTTTTGATTTATATCTGCTCCTTAACTTGTGACTTATATTTGGATAATCTTTTCTTCTTTTTATAAAAACTAATTATTGCCTTCCCTTATTTTATGATGATTTCCAACCTGTGACAATTCCAACCTGTTACAAAAATAGATAAGTATGATAACATGTCAAGAATTTTTGAAAAGTTTAATTAAGAACAAATGTTTTATGTCAATGACTAGTATATCTCTCTCTCCCTTTTGTTTTTCATATCATATACCAACACAATAGAAAATAACAAGTGCATACTGAACATCTCCCTAAAAGAATTTTTGAATTTGTATCATTTACTATTGATTTTGATGAGAGGGGTGGTGGGACAGAGGATGGTGGTATAGATGATTAGCTACTATTAGCTACTAATAGCTCCTATTACCTACTATTAGCTCCTATTAGCTACTATTAGCTTCTATTAGCTACTATTAGCCTCTATTACCTTCTATTAGCTATTTTTAGCTTCTATTAGCTACTATTAGCTATTTTTAGCTTCTATTAGCTACTTTTAGCTTCTATTAGCTAGTATTAGCTATTTTTAGCTCCTATTAGCTTTTATTAGCTACTATTAGCTATTTTTAGCTCCTATTGCTTCTATTAGCTATTTTTGCTCCTATTAGCTACTATTAGCTATTTTTAGCTCCTAAGCTTCTATTAGCTATTTTTAGCTCCTATTAGCTACTTTTAGCTATTATTAGCTTCTATTAGCTATTATTAGCTACTATTAGCTTCTATTAGCTACTATTAGCTATTTTTAGTTCTGTTAGCTACTATTAGCTATTTTTAGCTTCTATTAGCTATTTTTAGCTACTATTAGCTATTTTTAGCTTCTATTAGCTACTATTAGCTATTTTTAGCTTCTATTAGCTACTATTAGCTATTTTAGCTTCTATTAGCTACTATTAGCTATTTTTATTTACTATTAGCTATTTTTAGCTTCTATTTGCTATTTTTATTTATGTTACTTGACCTTCACTGTTTTCTTCTATCTGTTAATTAACAAACATTTTTACAAAGATTTATAATGATAATTACATGCAATAAACATTTTAAGTTTTAAAATATTGGTCAAGTGAAATTTAATAAATTTGAAGACAAAAAATATATAATAGAACAACTTTCTAAGACATTTCATGTTCATTCAAATTCAATACTCATATATTTAGTTCATCATATTGCAAAAAGTATTAAGTGTATTTTTCCCTCCAGTTTTAAATGTAACTACAGAAAGTCTGTTGTCATCAGTTCCAGTATCTCTGGAGTTTATCTCAATGGTTTCTTTACTACATCCTGGATCTCTGTAGTCCATCTGTGGTCCATAATGTGGTCCATATGTGGTCCATCTTTGGTGTCCATCTGTGGTGTTCATCTGTGGTCCATTTGTGGTCCATCTTTGGTGTCCATTTGTGGTCCATCTGTGGTGTTCATCTGTGGTCCATCTTTGGTGTCCATTTGTGGTCCATCTGTGGTGTTCATCTGTGGTCCATATGTGGCGTCCATCTGTGGTCCATATGTGGTGTCCATCTGTGGTCCATTTGTGGTCCATTTCAGATATTTCTAATCTGATACCCTCCATGGCAATTAACTCCTTAAATGCGCAAGAACAGAAGTAGAGATTTGAGAAATAAACACATGAATAAATAAAGCCATGTCCTAATGCAGTCTAATGTACTATTAATAGAAACAAGCAGATCATAACAAAGGCAGTATGTGGGACAAGATTTGTACATGTGAATATTGAATGGTAAACGTTGCTCTATTAAACGTTTTCTTTAATCCAGGAAAAACCCTATAAAATGTTAAAACTCTAACACAGCATTCGTATAGAAAATGATATAGGCCTTGGGATATCTTGATCAGTAAAATTTATCAAAAAAATTAGTTACGTTTTATCATAATAATCAGATCTTTCCCATCTTGCTTCATTTAATGTCATGTTTACTGTTCATGGGTGAAGCAGTTATTGTTCAGTTTAAAGAGGTTTAGGGAAAGCTATTTTTGGGGGGAATATATTTTCATGAATTTTTTTCTCGTTTCATGACAGTATGACTGTTAGGTATTGGGTCTGTTTCATTATTTTATTTTTTTGATTGAAAGTTGAATCATTCCATGGCTCAAGACTGCGCTTTATTAAAAATTGTCTGTTGTGTTTGTTTTGTTGAAGCTTATTTGTGTTCAAGAAGAAAATATACAAATTGAAAGAAATAATGACTTAAAACTCATAGTAGGTAATTAATTTGGATATAGAACAGGGTGGGCAAACTGCAGCCTGTTATGGAGTTCTGTATGGCCAGCGAAAGCCTGTAGTAAAATCAAACAAATCTATAAATTTGTGTTATTTTAAAGGGGGATACTTTAACTGAGGCTGAATTATGTTTAGGTGCCGCCCCTTGACATTTCATTTCTTACCCTTGCTCTGAAAAGTTTGTCCACCGCTGACTCAGCACATGTCTTTGGTTCTTTATTTTTACAAATAGGTAGGGAACAAACCTTGGCTTAAAAACTATGTATTATAATCAATTATACTTCTTTTTGTGTAAAACATATATAAATAAATAAATTTAAATATATATATATCTTGATAAATGTTAAGATCATGTCAGATCTATATCTTGTTTACAGAAATAATAAATTGAGCTTTAAACTATCAGACTCATTATCATTATTTTGATTGTAATTTTTAATCACTGTTTTGCATTGACACTAATAATCTTTAAAAATCTGAATTTCCACAATAAATTTCATTACATAATTTATGTTCTCATTCTTGTTACTGAATCTCAAAATATAGGCCTCATTCCTATTTTTTTAATTAAAAAAAATTATATGTAAAAAAACATATATNCTTTTCAAAAATTACCGAATATTTAATTGATAATTTTGATAAAGCTGAAAATAAGATGTATGACGTCATTAAACTGAACATTTCATACAATGCCCATAGCGTTAAGTATAATTTAATTTTAAAAAAATAAACAGTGTTTTTACTTAATTGACAATAACAAAATTTAAATTCATTGAGGCTAAATTGAACTACTTATACTTATATTTGAATACTAGCAATTTCCCCGAGCTTTGCTCTGGATATTAAGATTTCAGTTACCGTTTAGAACCCGCTTAACAATTCAAAATACCTATTGATTTTTATATGAATCAAGATGGATATACTAAATACATCAACTTCAACCGTTCAGGCTCCTACGTACACAAGAACTTGGAGATTTAAAGATGCGTCTTTTTTTATGACTCATATTGAAAAAAAAAACTATATTTCGGCAATCATCCCCCTAGTGAGAGGTGATTTAATATTTTTTGCCTTTTACCATCGCGGGGGGAGGGGGTACTCAACAACTTCCAAAATTTTAACTTTTCTACCTACACGGAAACTTGGAGAATTAGTGTTGATTCAGTTTTATATAGCCCATTTTAGCTGTTAAAGTTTTGGGCCCCCGGCGACCCATAAGAGGAAATTTTTACTATTTATATATTTATTTTTCCTTGTCTACCTACACGGGAAATAAGATGTTCAATTTTTATAAATCTCATATAAGGAAAAAAATGTTTTTGAGGCCCCAGCCCCCATAAGTGTGTATTTCAAAATTCTTTTACACCGACTTTCGTCGTGGGAGGGTTTTAACAATATCCCAAAGTTTCATGCTCCTGACTACATTGAAAATTGGAGAATTAGTGATGAGTCCGTTTATAATATAAGAAAAACTATATTTGGGCCCCCGGTCCCCCATTAGTGGGAATTTTAACATTCTTTTTTGCCAATTTTTGTCGGGAGATTGTACTCAACAATTTCCCAAAGTTTCATTCTTCTACCTACAAAGAAAATCGACAAATTAGTGATTTTCAGTTTTTATATAGTATATATTTGGACAAAACTACATTTGGGCCCCCCGTCCCCAGTAAAAAATATTTGAAATATTTTCAACCTGCTACCATCGCTAATGTGACTTTAGCAATCCCCAACTTTTTATGTGTCTACCTACAGGGGAAATAAGTGAGTTATAGATTTTGAATTTTTATAAATCTCATATAAGAAAAAAATACGTTTTTGGGGCCCTGGCCCCCATGAGTGTGTATTTAAAAATTCTTTTACACTGACTTTCGTCGTGAGATGGTACTTAACAATTTCCCAAAGTTTCATGCTCCGACCTACACGGAAAATTGGAGAATAAGTCATGAATCGGTTTTTAATATAAGAAAAACTATATTTGGGCCCCCGGTCCCCCATGAGAGGGAATTTTAACATTCTTTTTTGCCAACTTTAGTTGGGATCGTGTAATCAAAAATGTAACCAAATTTTCATGCTTCTACCTAGACGGGAAATAGGATAATTAGTGATTTTCAATTTTTATAAAGCTCATCTAAGGAAAAAACCGTTTTTGGGGCCCCGGCTCCCATGAGTGGGAAATTTAACTCTTTTTTTTCTAATTATAATCGGTAGCGTGTACTTAACAAATTTCCAAAGTTTCATGCTTCTACCTACACGGGAAATAGGAAAATTGGTGATTTTCAGATTTTATAGAGCCCATATAAGGAAAAAAAATGTTAGTTTCATGCTTCTACCTATACGCAGGGGCGTTGCTAGGGTTGGTGTCACCCGGGGCGGTAGCTCATGGTGTCACCCCTTCATGATTTAAAGGGGACGTCCATAAATGACGTCACGTGAGGTTACCAATTTTCACCCCCCCCTTTTTTACCCGCGTCATACTTTGTCACAAAAACGTAAACCCAAACCCCTTGTTCCGCTATGACGTCACAAAGCTTAGACACCCCTCTCCTAAGCCATAATTTTCTCAATAAAAATTAGCATATTTCAAATACGTATTTTGTCATTTAAATATGTATTTAGTGTAAGTATGCACTCTAGTATCGTAACACGCGGGGAGCTATTGAAAACGTCATTAAATAAATTATAAACAATCAAATATTTAAGGGGACTTTTATTTAAAGTTGCGGGTTTTTTTTGATGTGACGTCACATTTTTAAACACACCCGCCCCCTAGTAACACATCGTCACAGATGCGTGACCCCTCCCCCTATGGTTGAATTAAAGGGAGGGGGCTGAGCGGGTTAAAACCAGGGGCCCCCAATAATTTAAATTTTATCATAATGTATAATAAAGATGGGCCAATGTTTGTATGAATCCCTGAAAATGCCTTGGACAGTCATAAGTCAATGCTGCAGTTATAAGTAGGAAGTATAACAGAGTCTGGGCTAATCTTTGTAAAAAGTGCAGTGCTGCTCATTTTGTGCCGTGTACAGCTCATTGCCTTCACTTGGTTGGGAAACGTGGAGCAGTTGTCTTCTGCAAAATCTTTATACCTGGCTTGTTGCTTCTACTTATCGTCGACAGATACTTCCATAACACATAAAAGTGATACAAGTTAACAAAGCCTTGTCTGACACAAGATGGTCAGCCCGACGTAATGCCGTAAGCAGGGCCGACCTAAGAGAATTGGAGGCCCTAATCGAAGTGAATTTGGTGGCTTAAAATGTAATAGAAAATTATAAAATAAATATTGAAATATTCTTGTGCGAGGCCCCCATTAATAATGAGACTAATCGGAGGCCATAGGTGGTTGCCGGTTTGCTTATGCCTAAAGCCGGCCCTGCTGTCAAGTGTGTTTATAACTCATACTATGAGAATATTGTAAAAGAACTTGCAAGTCAAGAAACACGACTTCAAATCCTTGTGATCTGGGTAACATGTATCTTTAATGAATCTTAGAATCAACCTCTGTTACATAGCGAACCTTACATTAATAGCCATCCATCCTCTCCCTTCACGACCACACACTATTTTCCGTTCACAGCACTAAACACGTGTTTCATACTCAGTCAACTCGATCGATCATACCATGTCAATACAACAACACAAATATTGCAGCACTGAAAGAATTAATAACAAACGAAAATCAGCCCCGTGTCTGTTGAGTTGAAGCAGAACGATTTCGTAAGGAACTTAAACAATTTAAAGTCGCTATGTTGAATTTGGGAAACGATTTTTAGAGAGATTTCAGAAAACAAAATTATCCCTTCAAGAGCCGAAAATATCTTTGATTTCAGCCAAGTATTTGAAGTCTCTCATTGAGTTTGTTAAATAAAAGACAGTATTTTTAATTTGATTCATATGAAGACAAAAGAAAGGACAAGTCCGTGGGGGAAAAAAGAGTATAAATAATCGATAATACTATCAAAGAAGAGAAAGTGTCAGTTTTATATCATAAAAATGGTATTTATGGTAATCATTGCCAAACTTTTTGAAGCCCCACAACATCGATTAAGCGAATATAAAGACATCCATTCTGAGCTCAGCAATGACGCCCGCCATTCGATGGGCAGCAGCCAAGTTAATGAAGAAATATTAATGTGATTTCGAAGACTGCTTATCTTCACAATTAGTCCAATTTTCAGAACTCTTAAAAAACTTGTCCAGCCCCAGGCTTAGGGTAAGAAAAAAAATCATGTTACGCCTGGTCCCTTTTGGAACTCAGGACGTGTTAGCGCATTTTCGTATTATGTATCAGTACTTATGTTAGATATCAGCATTATGTAGTTATCAGTAATTGTGTTTAGATTTTAGACATATTTTTATGAATTTTCTTGTGTAATGAATATACCTGAAATTTTTTTTATTTAAAAGTCATTTCTTGACATTTAAAAAAAAATTATTTTCTCTTTAATCTAACTACAAGTGGTTTGTGGTCACTGAAATAGGACTCATAAATGAAACATTCTAAATTGTAATCAGCTAATCGCCCAAATAATCCGTCAATTGTTGTTTGATAGATCGTGTTTGCCAATCTTGGTGAAAGTAGTTGAATGTTGAAGCTTGTTTCGAAAAAGTTTTCAATTTCTGCCCCTGGGCCGTTAAGATCATGATTGAAGTCACCACAAATGATGACGTAAAACTCTCTAAACTTTTACACATATTCTAATGACGTCAACAAAAAAAACTAATACTTTTGATAATACTAAGACTTCCGGCAATGGCGGCCGTTGCCTGCGCCAGTGTTATCTCTCGATTCGCAATGTTTTTTGGTAGTTTTAACGGGGTTTTTTAACGGATCGAGTAACTGAGTGTTGATGCACAAATGGCAGGTAAGGACATACAAAAAACATATATACATCATGGGTCTAGGACTTATGGATGCTGAGATCTAGGGTGATGACAGACGGACGGACGGACAAAACGGGTGCAATAGCGCATTCGACTTCTCGAAAATGCGCTAAAAAGGAAGTAGCACAATGCGAAACTCAAAACAAGTGCACAGAGCTAAAAATAAATGTTGCTGCTTTTGAATGAGCTAAATTTCAGTTAATAACAAACGTAGCATCTCGCTTCACATCTATCTCTCAATGATGATTTCAAACTGCAGCAGAGAGCGATCCTTTTCAAATTTGAAATGAATACAAAAATGAGTTAGAATTCGTATTGGACAACCATGACTGAATATGCTATTTCTAATGACTATTGAAAAGGAACTTGTAAGCTTATTTAGCTTTACTGATTTGATTGAAAACTTCGCCATGAAAAAAAATCGCAAACTTAAGTTGTAGGTTGAAATAAAAATAAATTAATAAATATTTTTATAACTTTTTAATTTCAAATAGAGAAAACAATTCGTTACCCCATGAAAAACAAACGTTGAAAAAAACACATTAAAAATACAGAATAAGGCGTAATATTATTCTTTATTTTGGCTCGATTGTAACCATGAAACAGCTAAGTCGGGATGGGACCGTCGTAACCGGGGGACTATTTATATACAAACATGCATATCCATGCTTGCAAGTCTTTAATATATATAACAACATGTTGATTCAAAGACATTGAATTCAAAATTTCCTTCTTAAAAAACAACAAAGAAAACTTGAGAAAAATTGTACTCCCCCCACCCCACTAAGGTGGAGGATATAGTGAGGTGGGATTCATTCATGCTGTTAGTGTGTTAAAGCCTAAATGACTTTATGTCCAACCTTTTTAAATATCTCTCTGCTGCGACTGTTTCTTTTTTTTTTTTTCTTATTTGTTTTAAAGTTGTTTGTGTGCTGGAATTTTTTTTATTATTGCAAGTTAACTGATTTTTAAAATATCAAAATCTTTGTGTTAACTGTATATCATCGTATTTCTTACTTTCTTTCTAGTTAAAAGAAACGTGTATTCTTTATTTTTCTAACATAAAATCGAACAGTAAAATTTTTGGCTTTGGTGTCACCCCCCTGATGGTGTCACCCGGGGCGGCCCCCCCCGTCCCCCCCTCACGACGCCACTGCCTATACGGGAAATAGCAGTATTAGTGATTTTCAATTTTTATTTGCTCATATAAGGAAAAAAACGTTTTTGGTGCCCCGGCCCCCATGAGTGGGAAATTTAACTCTTTTTTTCTAATTATAATCGGTAGCGTGTACTTAACAAATTTCCAAAGTTTCATGCTTCTACCTACACGGGAAATAGGAAAATTTGTGACTTTCAATTTTTATAGAGCCCAAATAAGGAAAAAAATGTTTTTTGGCCCCCCGCCCCACATGAGCGAGATTTTTAAAATTCTTTTTCGCCAATTTTCATCGTGAGAGGGTAACCTACAACTTCCCAAAGTTTCATGCTTGTACCTACACGGGAAGTTGGAGAATTAGTGATGAATGAGTGAGTGAGTCAGTCAGTCAGTCAGTGAGGGCTTTCCCTTTTATTAGTATAGATATCTTCTGAAAACATTTATTTTTTAAAAATTAAATACTGACGCCATGGGCATTTTCAGTTTTTTTTTAAATATCATTTTCCTTATAAAAATTGTTTATTTGAAAGTTTACACTTCACACTTTAAAAATCTTTTTTTTAAATGGAGAAGTTTGTATGTAAAAAACAAAATATTATTATTATTAATATTATTAATGCATTGTACCAAAATTTCCGATCGATGGAATGTATCGTAATTAAATTATTGCACTTTTAGTTTATCTCTATCTATCTCTAAGTCGCCGTCTGCTATTTTTCGGTTGTCGGACGGCTCGACCCTTCCGGTTCGACCACAGAACGTTTCGACCCCGGTCGATTTGAAAATGGACGGTTTGTCCCCGGACGTTTCGACCCCGGTCGGTTGGATCCTTTCGATTCTACACCGCGGAACGTTCTTATTTGTTCCTTGTTATTTTATTACTATTGTTATTTTAAATTAATTTTTGGTATATTATATTACGAATTAAAAAATTAAAAAAGAATCCCAACTCCTATCCCAAACACACATAAAAAGGACATAATTTTTCAATGGGTTTTAAAAATTTATATATATTTAAGTCTTTCAAAGATTTTCAGTGTGTTTAGTGTTAACAAACATAAATGAAAGTTTTCGAAATGCTAAACAACACACTTCGCAGGCGCTGGAATCATTTACAAATGCGTGTCCGTCCATTTACTTCTTGTGTACCTCAACACGGTAAAACCTCCCTCGCAGAAATAATGATTTTAATAAGACTAAGACGTACAAAGTTGTCAATATTTTAAAGTGAAAAAATTTCAATACTTAATACCGCTGCCTAGCAGACAATAATATTCAAGCTGTTGGGCTTGTATTACCTGATTGAACGAAAGCCATTGGTATTTACATTTTTCCATTATAAGGGGTTTATAGTCAAAAACAGTGTTTTTACAGGTTGTTTAATTTATCTGGCGGATTAGTAAAGTAAATATCGGGCCAATATTAGGTCGTGGCCATCTGCACTTGTAGAAGTGTCACTAGGGTGTTCGGTGGCACCGGGTGACACCATCGCAAATGGTAACACCAAATTAAATGTATGTTCCCGTTATTTGACACTGACAGACTCGATATAGCTACATGAGCTACAACACTGGATGACACCAATCCCAGGGGGCCATCCATATATTACGTACGGAAAAAGTAGTATTTTTCGTACCCCCTGTTGCAGCCCATACATTTTCAGGACCCCCTTATGCGTAAGTAAAAATTCTCTACCCCCTCCCTAACCGTTGGAAAAATTATTTTAAGCCAGAGACAAGGATATTTGTTTTTACTCTTTAGGGAAGTCCATAAATGACGTCACGCGCCTAGGGGGTGGGGGTCACTCATTTGTGGCGATGTGTGAAGAGAGTGAGGGGGTGTTTTAGAAATATGACGTCCCATCAAAATGCGCAAATTTAAATAAAAATTGTCTTAAAATATTTGATTGGTTGCGATTTATTTAATGACGTCTTCGATGGCTTCACACGTGTTACGATATTAGGGTGAAGCTTTACACTAAATACATATTTAAATGATATTAAAGTAATTTGCAAATGCTAATTTTCAATAAGAAAATATGGCTTTTAGGTAGTGTGGGGGATCAAAGCCTTTTGACGTCATAGGAGGGGGGTTCTAATAAGCAAAAATCACTGACGTCATTTATGGACAGTCCCTTTAGTAAAAAGTTTTTTCTAGCATTGTGTTTTCATGTTGAAATTATTGAAGAAATACAATAGAACACTCAAATTTTATTGTCTACAACTCTGCATAAAGGGGCTGTCCAAAAATGACGTCACGCGACTGGGGGTGGGGGCGGAGAAGGGTCACGCATTTGTGACGATGTAAGACAAAGGGGGGATGCTTAAGAAATGAAAATCACATCAAAAAGCGCTACTTTAAATAAAAGTTGTACTTGATTATTTACAATTTATTTAGTGACATTTTCAATGGCTTCACACGTGTTACGATATTAGAGTGCATACTTACACTAAATACATATTTCAATGACAAAAATGTAATTTGAAACGTGGTAATTTTCAATGAGTTTTTTTTTTTTTGGGGGGGGGGGCGCAGGGGTCGATCAAAGTTTTGTGACAGTTTTGTGACAAGTGAGGAAGGGGGTTAAAAATTGGCCAATATCGCGTGACGTCATTCATCGACGGTTTCGAAAACTTATAAAATATAACAATATAAGCAGTGAAATCGCCATCTCGTTATGTTTATATAACGGCTGAAACACCCTGCTTGCGTACGTAATATATGGATGGCCCCTAGTGACGCCTCTGTACACTTGAATGCCGCGTGCAGCAGGTCAAGAAAATATCATTAATTAAAGCTGCACATCCGGGCTTCTGAGTGTAAGGGCAAACTACAAGTACTACAAGCCTGGCGCTGCACTAACAGTGGTTTCTGGGGAAAATGTATTTATTTACTATGTACATTTACGGGTAAACTATAAATCTCTCTCTACATCTCTCTCACTCTATCTGTCTATCTGTCTGTCTCTCTCTCCATCCCCCCTCTCTCTCTGTCTGGCTGTCTCTCTGTCTATCGCTCTCTCTCTCTGTCTTCTGTCTAACTAATAACATGTTCTTTCCTGTAATGCATTAAATTCTTTTTTTTAATAAGACAGAGGAAATGACATGACGTCACCAGTTAATATAACTGAATCTGACCGCGGGAATCAAGTAAAAAAAACAACAAATGACTGATCCTCCTTCTCTCCTCCCTGTGACGTACGATGCGTGTGATGAAGAATTGGACTCGGGCGGAACTTTTCCTCTTTCGATTTGGGGGAGGGGGAGGGGCTATTTGGAACATCTTGGTGTGTGTGTGTGTGTGTGGAAGAAACATCAAATGACTTGGTGCGACCTGGACAGTTCATACCCGACTTGGTGCGACCTGCACAGTTCATACCCTAGCCACGCCACTGCATCTCCTTGGCATTGACAATTCGTCGTCATAGAATCCCCTCACTATATACGTGACGTAATAATGGAAGATTCACAAATGAGGACAGACGAGATGTCCCGCCTGGCCAATCTTGTTGTTTCAATCCTGAGGAACATGTAAATTGAATTAATTAAGGTTTGAAACATGGCAAACTTAGGTTCAAATAAATGTATCATTGACAATGGTGAGCTATATTATAACTTATAACTATCTTCAATGACAAATTTATTCGGAGCCAAATTTGACACATTTATGCTTTTAAATTTAAATTCATTTATTTTTGTTTATGCGTTTTTAACTGAATGAATCCTAGACTTATTAATACATTGGATGTTGTGTTCTCAATTACGAAAAGAATATAGACTAAAATTTTGAGAGTGATTTGAGGTGTTGATTTGTTTTGAGCATAGAACATTTTATTGTTCTTGCATATTGGTCCCAAGATAACAATAGTTGAGGACAAAACATGTTTTTTAAAACTAGTTTGAAAGGGAGTTGAGGCAAGTAAAAATAAATAAATAACATTTTCAACAGTTCTTTTCCGGCTAAAAGTAAGTGTTCAGATGGGTGTTAGGGTGCTCTATGAGTCCAAAGGATTTAAATTAATTATAGGTGCAAATTAAAATCTGTATTATTAATTTCTTTTACTTAAAAATAAATTACCAAAAGAAACATTAAAACACATTAAAAGTTATCTGCACTATACATTCAAATAAATATGTGTGTAAACAAAGGCTTTAAAAACATGAACAAGATAGTCGGTTTTATGGGGTTGTGTGGGGACAATATGTCATAATAGAATGACATATTTCTCAAATACATTTTTTTTCAAGAGATATTAAGTAATTTAAAATGAATTATTTTCTATATTTAATGGCGGTAATTTTTAGTAATTAATAATAAAATTATAATTGAAATTTGTTGCCATTTTTTCCTTTAATAGATGTAATTAATTTTAAATTAGATGACATCAGATTTTGTCATGAGTTTATTGTAAACGTGATTCCTTGCCCTAACATCAAGTCCTATGAATTATCGTATTGGGCCCCCGTGAATTCTAAATAAGCTCGTGATTAAATCTTGACCATATGCCGAGTAGAAGATTTGTAGTGTAACATGTCTCGGCCAGTTTTTCTCTGTCAGATTATCTTGGCAATGTGGAATCATGACAAGATGTTTGCGGGATTACATCCATTCAAGTTTTTAAAAAGACAATACATCTTGACTAGGACTTCCCTGAGCAAAGTAACCATGTCATGTCTGACAACCTCGTCGAGCGGATTTTTGCGGCTTTGCGGGGAGCTCTGTAGAAGATTTTCAACTGTTTCCGATCAAGACATTGTTGATTGAGCGAGCTTTCTCCATTTTGAACGCTCTGGCGCATCGATGGCCGGAAATTGGGTTATATCCGCCTCTAAACAGCCAATCAACGCCAGTCTAGCTGCCCAGTGCGTGCGCCCCCTAGCGGCCCTAATCAGCCTAAACGAACCGGGAAATTGTTGGAATGACATCAGTATTCACTCGGTAACAGCATTGTCGTGTTTTAAAAGCAAGGAGGCATTATGGGAGTAATATTGTAAGTCTCATCTGTAGCAGAAGAGAGCATGGGAGAGACAAGTGCCCCTGCATGACCAGATTTCAAAAATTAAATAGCTGAAGAAGTGCATGATTAAATTTAAGTTGCAGATAAAATATTTCTACCTCAATAGTAGCTTAGAGCATTTGTCTGATTGCCTTTTGATTATGGAATTCTCAAGGAGAGTACGCAAGGAAATAGTATTTTAAATACGTTATTCTGAATAGCTCAGTTTTTAAGACAATAATTTTAAATGTCACAGTAAGGATATTTGATACAGTCAAGTTATGAGGATTAAGATTATTGTCCCTAGTGTAAATTTAAATGAAAGTAAGGTGGATTTAGGTATCTTCGTATAGTCCGTAGGTGAGAAATCTACAAAGTTGTCAAATTTTTAAAAAATGCATTTTATGAAAGCAACCGGTTCATTATTGGGCATATGTTCCAAGCTTACACGTACACATTACGTATTTTAATATATCTAGTGTATTGTAATGGATGTTATTTGTCCCAAATGAGTCTGCATTTACCCAAAGAAATTCCATTTGACCCCTAGATGGGCGTAATTTACCCTTATTCGCCGATCTCTGTCTTACGGGATGCCCGTCAGTCAATTGAGGGATTAAAAAAATACATTTTAAAAATATTATTTTTAAGTATTTTTTTTTTCTAAACAAAGAAGTTAACAGAGGTGATTAATAGTCAATGTTTAATTTGTATACATTACAATAAAATATAACTGAAGGATGTCAACACAGTTCGTGTTTTGAAGGCCGGATAAATGGTTTTAAAAATGGACCGGTTCACCCGGATACCTAAGAATTAAAATTATAAAAATTTATGTTAATATTATTGTTACCCTAAAAAGTTTGATTTTAGCGAATTTTATATTCCAATAATGATTCAGCAATATACCCAAGTAGACCTGCCAGCTGATTTTTTTAAAAAAAATTTCGACTGGCTGACATGAAAATTTTAGCGGATATCCGGATTATTTTTGACAATAGAAAAAATGTTTTATATGCTCTCCTACTAATACAATGCATGAATGCATTACACTCATTCAATGCGTTACAGCCAACTGTGACAATTTTATATCTCAAGTCCTGGTCTAAAAAGGAGGCCCGGATGCGAAGATAGTGTGTTAGACCGGTAGCGATTGATCTAACCATCAAACATCAGACAAAGTTAATTTACTTCAGCCATTTTAGTTTTGACAGCTGACCTGACGGCTTGGTAAACAATTACAGTTACAGGTGCTGGTATGTTGAAAGGTGGCATGGGCTATTTATTTTGAAGAAGTCAACAAAACCATCTTTAGCCACATTTTCAAAGGCAAGCAAGTCTCAACAGAACCAGATAACGATATCTCTTGTCAGTTCCTGAATTTATGTTGCCGGACATTGAATGTATCCTTCTCCATACTTACGAAATAACCCAACATTTTATTTGACTTTTCTTCACTTCGTACTGACCCATCGTGTTTAAGTGAAGATTCATATTGCCACTTTATGTAGTTGCGGAGAAATTTGTGACTTTTGTTATGTGACCTTTGTCACCGAAAGACTGCTGAACAGTGAGACACAGCTGACAATAAATTCGATCTTCGTCGACAGTTCTCCCATCAGTAGAGAACAGGTAAGCCTAACAAAAACATTTACAGCATTGTGCTTTAGAAGCTTCAAGCTGGCTAGGCGGTTTAGGTTTTAGTTGTAGTTTTTTTTAATGAACTGCCTCTCTTCCCGATTTAGATGACATTTGAGTTCACCTAAAATTATCATAAAAGAATTGTTACAATAGAAATGATATAACATAAAAACATTTCTACTTGTAGAAGATCTTTGAGCCATAATTAAGTAATGATAAATAGGCTCTTTAAGACAAAGATTAACGATAATTTAAATTAATTTATTCATTAATTAATTCTACTTTTTTTTTTTTTTTTTAAATTTTTATTGATATTGTATTAATTAAGATTGTAAGATAGAGTTAAATCGCAAGAACTGTATCATTGATTATTTAGGTATAAATAACTGTATAAATAACGGGTTTTCGTCAAACTTCCGGCGACGGTTAATCTAAAAATGCAATCGATCCTAAAACGGAACGCACAGGAATTTTAGAAAGCAAAAACATTACGTTACGGCTGCTTGTTCATTTTTCGGCGGATTTACGGAGGACAAAATACTGTTGCTAATTAGGCGCGGCTTGGGAGCAATTTCGGCAGTAAATACAAAAGGAAGGAACAGGGGTCAAAGTTCAGAAATTCATTTGTAAACCTTCATGCACATGTAGCTAACTACAGCAATTTATCTTCCAAAGTTACAGACCAGTCAACCTTCAAGGCAATAAAAGAATTGCGTATCCATACATTAACTTTCCGTGGGTCATCTTCTGTTGGAAAGTAGAAATCAAAACCATCTTTCTTTCTTTCTTTCTTTCTTTCTTTCTTTCTTTCTTTCTTTCTTTCTTTCTTTCTTTCTTTCTTTCTTTCTTTCTGTTTTTATATTTATATGAAATGTCCTCTGTATTTATAAATCTATAATTTTTACGTTCTCAATGAGCTCTATTCTACACTTGATTAGAAGCGCTCCCAGATAAGCATTATAACCAAAGGTTTGATTTTACACTGCTATTTTTTTGTCAACTTTTCCTCGCCCATGCCATCACCAACTATCCACAGGAATTATCCCTGGCCGCCCTCCACCTTTCAACGCTAACAAGTCACACACAATCCCCACCCCCTGTCCCCCCTGTCCCTCCTCTCTTTCAGTACTCGTTTTCACCCTCGCCCCTGCCTCACAACGTGAAGGGCCGCCCGTCTCCATGGAGACCCTAAAGGACATCTGAGGGGCTTAAAGCGAATGCGTAAAGAAGGATGAGCGCAGCTGCTCACGGGCTCTCGTGCGTTGTTAACGGTAGTTTTCAAGCGGACGCGACTTTCCGGTCTCGGAATCTCCAGACGACGGGCCGAGCCGGTCTGATCGCGAAATTAATTGGTGCAAATTGTCCCTAATGAGAAGCAGACGGGCCCGATGCCGTCCCGCGGGTACAGATTATTAAACATGATTAAGTAGTTACCAGGCCGGGTTTCCACGCCTGCGCTCTACGTCACACTTGCCATCAAATATTTCATTGCGTCTTGAGAGCTTTTCTTCATTCTGACTTCCGGTTTACCATTGCAAGTCCAAAACTAGTTGAATGTGTGAGCTGGCATTTAAGCTGTTTATGTGTTGTTTGAAAAGTTGTCATGGTCTCATAATGGCAAGAGAAGTTGTTGTTTTAACCGAATCTTGTGGTTGACTTCCGAGATTTCAAAAATTGGGTTTCTGTTTGTTTGTTAGCTTTTTTCTTCCGAGTGACTTACCTGAGCCTTTAAAGGACTATTTACTCTTATCTTATCTTATATGTTACAGACGCTCCTTCTGTACAGAAGATTATTGCGTCCTACGTATTTCTATGGTTTGTGTTTAGTCCTGTATTCTTACTAGGGTTTTAAAAGATGATAAAGTGGTGGCTTTCCTGGTTTCTTCAGGCAACCCATTCCACGCCCGAATACCGGACGGAAAGAAAGAAAACTTGTATGTGTTTGTTCTTGCATATGGAATAAGAAAGGTGTTTTTGTCTTTATGTCTATTTGAGGGTTGTATTAGGTTTTCTTTGTGTTGTATTTCTAAATTAGAATTAATTGCCTTATGTATAATTACTAATTTACTCTTGGTTCTTCTATCCTCTAGTGTTTCAAGGTTTAATGATTTAACTAATGGTGTTACTCTTGTCAGTTTTGAATATTCTCCAGTAATGAATCTGGCAGCTCTTTTTTGGATTTGTTCTAACTTATCAATATTTTCTTTGGTGGATGGGTCCCATACTGAAGATGCATATTCTAGTATAGGTCTCACCAGGGTGAGATAGCATTTTAGTTTTATATCTTTGTTACATTTGTAAAAGTTTCTTTTTATAAAGCCTAAGGTTTTGTTTGATTTTTTAATAACTTCATTGACATGGGGATTCCAAGATAATTTCTCATTTATTATGACTCCTAAGTATTTCGCATCTTTAGTTTGGGTTAGTTCTTTTCCATGAATGAAATATTTTGAATTTATTTGTTTCTTTTTCTTTGTTACTCTTAGCAGTTGACATTTTTCTGGGTGGAAGGACATACTCCAGTTAGTTTCCCATTTTATTAATTCATCTAAGTCTTTTTGTAAAATTTTGCTATCTTGTTCTGACTTGATTGTTCTATAGATTATACAATCATCAGCAAATAACCTAACTTTAGTTCCTGTTGAGATATTGTTGGGTAAGTCATTTATATAAATTAAAAATAGTAAGGGACCTAGGACAGTTCCTTGTGGAACTCCTGAGTTAACCTTTATTGGTGTAGATTTAGAACCATTAATTATTACAGTTTGCTCCCTACCCAATAGGAAATCTTGGATCCAGTGATGNAAGGGACCTGAGATTCCAAAGTATTTAAGTTTTTTGAGTAAACTAAGGTGGTGAACTTTGTCGAATGCTTTTGAGAAGTCTAGTAATATTGTATCTATTTGATCATTATTATCTAAGCCTTTTGATAGATCATCTATTAGGCCTATCAATTGTGTTTCACATGATCTGTTCTTTCTAAAGCCATGTTGGTGTGGGCATAGGGCATTATATTTGTCAAGGTGGTTAACTATTCTGCTATATATTATGTGTTCCAGTAATTTACATGTGATACTAGTAAGTGATACAGGTCTGTAATTACCAGGGTCTGACTTATCACCTTTCTTAAAGAGCGGCGTTACATAGGCTAATTTCCAATCCTCGGGCACTTTGCCCTGGTTTAGAGAGGCTTGAAAAAGAACTACAAGGATTGGGGACAGTTCATTGCTTAATTCTTTTAATAACCTGGCAGGTAATTCATCTGGGCCAGTAGCTTTGTTTATTTTTAAGTTTTTTAGGAGTGAATGTATACCTATCTCATCTACAGTTATGTTACCTATTTCTTCCAATTTATTTAAATTTATTGAAATTTCCTTGTCGCCTGAGGCAGAAAATGATGATGCAAAATATTTGTTAAGGATATTAGCTTTATTTTCATTATCATTATAGGTTTTATTATTTGAGTCTTTTAGTGTGGCTATACCTGAAGGCTCCATTTTTTTAGATTTGATAAAGGACCATAAGTTTTTATTGTTATCTTTAGTTATCACACTGTTTATATAATTATTTTGGAGGTTACGGCTAAGTTTCTGTGTCAGGTGTTTAATTTTTAAGTATTTTTTGTGTATCCTTTCTAAATTGGTAGCCTTAAATTTCTTAAATAAATTCTCCTTTAGTTTGCAATACTTTTTAAGTTTAAAATTGAACCAGCATTTATTAATTCTATTTGAAGTTATTTTTGTTGGAACATTCTGATCCATTATGGTTTTTAGGTTTGTTTTTATTTCCTTCCATATTTCTTCTACAGGGCTAACTATGCTGAATTTACTTAGGAAATTTTGTTGGAAATTAGAAGCTGATTGGTGTAATTTTATTAAGTTGCATTTATTCCAAAGATATATTGTTCTTCTAGGCATCTTATTTATTTTAGTTTTTATTGTGTTGGTTACCCTAACAATATCATGGTCAGACAGCCCAGGAATTATTGTGCAGTCTACTACTAATCCTGGTCTGTTTGTTAGGAATAAATCTAGTATTTTGTTTTTCCTAGTTGCTTTTTTTACTATCTGTTCTAGGTTTATGTTATTTATTGTGTCTAAGAAATGTTCATTAATTTCTTTATTATTTTGGTGGCTATCGATTGTATATTTTTTCCAATTTATATCTGGAAGATTTAAGTCCCCCATTGTCCAAATTACAGCATTTTTATAATTGTTTTTACTCTTAATTCAAACCGTATTAAGTTTCTTCCAGTGGCCATTTACTGCAGTGTTACGACCTTTTATTAAAGCTATGGGCTAGTTTGTCACGGAAGTATTTTTTTCCTTAATTTGAAGGCATTTTTATTTACGTTACCGAAATTATAGAGAGGTCAAAGTTCTTATACAGTTCAGTTTACGGTAATTGATTCAAATTTAAACAAAAAAATTATGCTTTCGCCTCTTCAATTGTTCCAATTTTTAAAAAAATACTTAGTACAAATTCACTTCCATCGTTTACATAAATGCAATAAGCAACATTAAATGAAACTAGCTAGGGAAGGGGGTCCAAAATTGAAAGCCCCCCACGCCCCCGCTTGAAGGGGGCCTCCAAAATGAGTCTTGAAAAGATTTTTTACACTAAATATTATATATTACGCCATCGGTCAAAATGATTGGACCCCCAAAGAGGTCAAGCCCCCCTGGCCCCCAAAGAGACTAAGCCCCCAAATCCATAGCTATGCCACTGAATAAAACAGCACAATACAATCAGTTAAAGCAAAACAGTACACTCAGTGACAGTAACAGAGCACATACAGTTACATTAACAAAGCACAGACTATTGAAGTAACAGCACAGACAGTTACAGTAACAGAGCACAGAAAGTTACAGTAACAGAGCACAGAAAGTTACAGTAACAGAGCACAGACAGTTACAGTAACAGAGCACAGACAGTTACAGTAACAGAGCACAGACAGTTACAGTAACAGAGCACAGACAGTTACAATAACAGAGCACAGACAGTTACAGTAACAGAGCACAGACAGTTACAGTAACAGAGCACAAACAGTTACAGACGTTAACATTATTGCTCCATCTTGTAAAAAAAATCGTTTCAATAAAAAATATGCGTGTACTCAACCGAGTAAAGTGAGCCTTTAGATATCATATGAACGCCTTGTGATTGCAAACAAGTCATTTAAAAAAATCACGGAGGATAAAGCTACTGCCTCAACCACTTAACTTGCTAGCGTTTAATGCGACCACTTTGTCTCCAATCGGGTAAACATTAAATTTGATCAGTATGAACTTGTTAGGGCGTGGTACATATTATAGATTAATTCTAAAAGAAAATGAAATTATTTTACTTAGAGTTTACGTTCATGACATTTCAATAGTTTATGTTGAATTTTTTTTTAAAAAAGTTAAAGAATCGTCTTGTGTTACACGAAAAGAGGCTTTAAAAAAGGTCCATTCATTGTACAGACACTTTCTCATTTAACCTCTTACCTCACATCAAACTAATTTGTTTAAGATGAGGGTGGAATTAATTTTTGTTTACAAGAAAAGTGGCGGCAACTGTTGAGGATTTGAAACAGAAGAGTTGTAGTTGTTGGTAAGCGATTGAGGAAGAAACGACGTCAAGATGGTTTATTGTGGACGCTGGCGGATGGCTGTGTCTTTGGTCAGTCGCACCCCGGTGAGTCGCCCCGTACTGGAGCGATTAGACTATGACCTCTTGTCTTCGGCCTATCTACGGGTGGCTAGTTATGCACACGTTTATAAATTGCAATCCCGTTGTCTCGGCCGCGGCCGGACCTGAGATAAAGTCGCCGCCTGCTCTTGTGGACACACGTCGGGCAGACGGTATGACCACGCAGATACACTTCAAGTCTTTAACGATTGGTCAATCAGCCACTTTTGGTGATTATAAAGGTCTCTTGATAAATTGTCCCCGCAGTTAGGCGTTCAATAGCTCAACGTGGGAAATGGGGATTGTTTACCGTGAAACAGATTCGGGACCGTTAGTTTGACACTAACAGTTTTACTATGTGGTGAATATGTTGTAAGATGTGAAGGTAATACTTTTATTGATATTCACTTTATATATATATATATATATANTATATGTATATATAAGTTGAAGTATCTTCAACTTCCTGCTTTTTCCTATATTCTGTGTGCTTGTTTGTTTTTGTTTTCTTTTCATTTTTATCACATAATATGTTTTAAGATATATGTAAGTAATTATTTATATTATTGTAGCCTACAGTTGAACACATTAGCCGAAACTTTTACTATTATTAGTATTAGTTCATAATAAAGCTTCAATTTATTGTCTTCTTACACAAATAGTTTGTGTAATTTGTTTTTTAATTTCTACAAAGATAAACGCCAGAAGGCACCACCCCCCCCCCCCGTTATAAACGATATGGGTTCGTAGCTATGACAAGAAGCCTAGAATGACAATATGTGAATATCATAATCACATAATAGCAAACATAGAACCTAACAATTATAAGAATTCGCAGCTGACCAATGACAGCTGATATGCATCTCGTATTCCACCAATGGGACTGTAACTAAACACACAGCTGGTAAATTCTAATACTCTCTTGGCAACACAACTACTTTTGTATCTTGTCTGTTTTAATAATCTCAGTGAGAGATACACTTTTGGCGGTTGGTTATTATGTTGAATTTTAATGTCATCAGATGTAATTACTTTAGAAAAAAATTACATATTTTAGTTTTATCGGATATTATTAGAAATTCCAGCTTGAATTTCTTTGACATTTTAAAATGATTCAATTCGAAGCTTTCTTAAACTTGATTTCTTTTTGAGTTAGGTTAGATTCGAGGCTACATTTTAACGATAACTTTTTAATTAATTTTTTTCGGGGGGAAGGGGGGATCTTTCTTTTATTCTTCTTACAGAGCTTGCATAAATATTTTGTCTGGTTCTAAGCATATAGACGTTGGTGACGGACGGAGCATTAATGATGTTGATTTCTAAAATCTGACCTCGTTTAATAACGATTCGATAACGAACTTTTTGATTGAAAAAAACTCAATGCCACGAAGACAACGGAACGCAGAATACATTACTGTTGACGAAGGCAAACTTAAGTCGTTAATTACGGTAGGATCTCTTAGTATCTCTCTCACTATTGTTAACAAAATTCTTTTCAGTCCTGGCTTCAAATCTGGAGCTTATTTGTATATATTTAGGTCTGAAGAAATTAAAGATTAATTTCTCGATTAACATTAAAACATTTTAAACAATTCAATTACTTTTTAACGATTAAAAATTTTAAAATTATCGGAAGTCAAAATTTTTTTTAAAAAATAGCAATTAGCGTCCGATAAATAATGAATTTCCTGACAATACACGAACACTGTAGCTTTAAACTATTGACTGACGGGAATGTTCAAAATGTTGATAAAGTTTACCAACCATGGTTTTAACACTTCGCCTATACTTATCAAACCAAATGAAAAGCGTATTAAGCTAAAGGCAGTAATTGAGTTTGCCTCAGAGACAGAAAATGACGTCAGCTCTTCTAATGAATTACGGCGTTAAAAATGGAGATGAAAGTTCCTGAATACATTAACCCTGTACAATGTTGGAAACTTAAGGAACACCGATATCCGCAAATGTCATTGCTTGTCAAGACCGTTTTGTGCATACCAGTTACCTCAGTTCCATGTGAATGATTGTTCAGCTCGGCTGGTTATATTGTCAATTAGACCCGCTCATCACTTTAACAAAATAATATCAACTCACTTGTCTTTTTGCGTAGTTAGTTAAAAGATGACATATAAAGGAGACATTCCAGTGTTATTTAGATTTTCAACAAGCACGTTTAATAAGTGTTACTTATAACATCATACATTTTAATTGTTGGCTTTAATCGAAATTAACGATTAATTATTGTTTAATTTTTATTCAAAAGTTAACGATTACATTTAAATTAATTGTTAACAGCCCTTATATATATCTAAACCTATGCAGGTCACGGGGTTGTAGTTTAGCGATTTGTGGAGGGGGGGGGCGTCACCCCGTTGGCCATTGTTACTTCAGCACAAATGGAAAAAGAGATTTATATAATATATTTTAAAAAACACGTTATAATCTGTTCATCATTTACTATATTGTATCTTGTATCGCGACAAGTGATGATGACTAAATATGGTAATGAAAGCTATAGTATACCACGTGCACAAATTTTTTCAACGATGATCATGATGATAATCGGCATACTTAGGCTACATAAATATTGCAGACTGGTAAATCTGAAAATCATTTCAAAATTGCTGTCCCTTTCCCCCACCCCGAAACATAATAGTTTTGTTATATTGGAAAGCTATATTTTGGGCTAAATCCGACTTGTCGATTCCAAAAGGCTTATACAGCACTTAACTCTGTGTTCTCTTTCTTTGTTATTTAGGTTTAGTTTTATAAATTTTATTTGTTAATTTAGGGTTGGGGTTAGTTTTATGTATTATTGTGAATTTAGGGTTAGGGTTAGGTTTTGTTTTAGAGTTTTAATAGTTAAATTTTCGAATTTCTATGTAACGTTGCATATCAACAAATATGGCGGCCATGTAACATGGGAACGTTAAGTCGGATTATAACAAATGTTATATAATTCTCGAATGAACGCTGCTTGCCCTACGCTATACATGTATATTTGTCCATATCATTATGAGCTTTCTTTCCTATTTTTCCTGTCGTACAGATGCGTGTCAAAAGAAGACAAAAACGTTAACACTATAATAAAAATGCAAGACTAGATAAAAACCATGAATACGTGTAGGACGCAATAATCTTCTGCATAGAAGGAGCTTCTGTAACAGATAAGATGAGAAAAGATAAAAGATCAAACATGGTAAACCATATTTGAATTTCGATGCATGATTTTAATTTTTGAAAATTATTTTCGAAACTGAGATTGCATCGTTCCAACCTTTCCAAGGCTCTTTCAGCATAATTTGTGTAGCATTTCGACGACACACATCGTTTTGAAGTGCTAAAAGCTCTCTTTTAAATAAACCTTTCACTAAATATTTACGCTATACGCAATGTCATCTATTACCTCGAAGAGCCGCTCAGCTTAAAGTTGGGTACCGACAACTTCTACACGCTAACTCTCTCTCTCTCTCTCTCTCTCTCTCCCTCTGACTTTCTTAATCTCTCTGTCTCTTTAACTTTCTCTCTCTCTCCCTGTCTCTTTTAATTTCTCTGTCTCTTTTCTTTCTCTCTCTCTGTGTCTCTTTTAATCTCTCTGTCTCTTTTCTTTCTCTCTCTGTGTCTCTTTTAATTTCTCCGTCTTTTTTCTTTCTCTCTCTGTGTCTCTTTTAATTTCTCTGTCTCTTTTCTTTCTCTCTCTGTCTCTCTTCTTTCTCTCTGTCTCTATTAATCTCTCTGTCTCTTTTCTTTCTCTCTCTGTGTCTCTTTTAATCTCTCTGTCTCTTTTCTTTCTCTCTCTCTCTGTCTCTTTTAATTTCTCCGTCTCTTTTCTTTCTCTCTCTGTCTCTCTTCTTTCTCTCTCTGTCTCTCTTAATCTCTCCGTCTCTTTTCTTTCTCTCTCTGTCTCTGCTCTCTCTCTGTTTATCTCTCTTCTTTCTGTCTCTTAATCTCTCTCTCACTGCACACCTTGCCTAAACTAAACACCATCATAACATAAGTCATCACCACTAAACGACATCATAACATAAGTCACCATCACTGAACGCCATCATAACATAAGTCACTACCACCATACACCATAACATAAGTCACCACCACTAAACACCATCATAACATAAGTCACCACCACTAAACACCATCATAACATAAGTCACCACCACTAAACACCATAACATAAGTCACTACCACTAAACACCATCATAACATAAGTCACGACCACTAAACACCATCATAACATAAGTCACCGCCACTAAACACCCTCATAACATAAGTCACGACGACTAAACACCATCATAACATAAGTCACTAACACTAAACACCATAACATAAGTCACCACCACTAAACACCATCATAACATAAGTCACCACCACTAAACACTATCATAACATAAGTCACCACCACTAAACAACATCATAACATAAGTCACCACCACTAAACACCATAACATAAGTCATCACCACTAAACACCATCATAACACAAGTCACTACCACTAAACACCATCATAACATAAGTCACTACCACCAAACACCATCATAACATAAGTCACCACCACTAAACACCATCATAACATACGTCACGACCACTAAACACCCTTCTAACATAAGTCACTACCACTAAACACCATCATAACATAAGTCACCACCACTAAAAACCCTCATAACATAAGTCACTACCACTAAACACCATCATAACATAAGTCACTAACACTAAACACCATCACAACAAAAGCAGACACCTCAGAGTCCCAGGTCATTGTGAGCAAAGCAAACAGTCTAACACCATCGCGGTGGGGTGGGTGGTGAGTGCATTTACTAGCCATTGACCAGGAGAGTGGTCCGCTTTCACTATGCCATAACGGCTTTTATTGTTGCTTTTTCTTCGCCAACACAACCGTCCCAAGTCCAGCAAAAAAAAAAAAAAAAAAAAAAATTGTTCATGGGTAATGCACTGTCCCCCCATTTAAACCAGTGACCAATTTTTCCTAAAGAGTAACCGGGGGAAAAAAAAAACCCACACTCTCACGTCAGGACTCTTAACACAAACTCAGCATGTAAAGAAAGAAAGGAAGTTGTCACCACACGCAAGAAGCCACGTTAAGCGGAAGTGCGTGCGGCCCCTAACGGCAGACAAATAGTCGTATTGGCGGGAAAATAAGATAATAACGTGTTCTGTCTCAGAGGGCGGATCCAAGCCTCCCCCCTCCTGCCCCCTTCACTCTCCCCGAGGACTCCCCGCCTCCCAGTGATTACCAAAATTATCCGGGAATTTACAGGAATTACCAGAAATCAAGCAAGTAATGGCCGCAATTTGTCTCTCTCTTCTTCCCCCCTTGGTCTTCCATTTTCCTCCCTGGAGTCAGCGTTCATGTTGGGCCCAGTGCGGTGGTGTAGTTGGCCAGTGTCACGCGAGCGCTGTCCCTCATAACTTAGCGGTTATTAAATCATTTGAACCAGCTCCGCGGATCCGGCGTGGGCATCTCAGGACTTCCTCCGCGGCCCTTTAAAGTTGAAGAAAACATGGCTGTATCGTCCCCGCCAAGATGGCCGCGGGGCTAAGCTGGAAACGTAATTAATAAGAATAAAGTTCTTGAGTGGGTGGGAGGAGGGGGGAGAAACAAGGGCTGATGGAGCTGGAAATGATCGGTGAATTACTCAATTAAATGTTAAAATAAGATATTTTAGTACTTGGAGAGAGGAGATATTTCAAGAAGGAGCGGGTTGCCAATTATTTCCCTTGTCATGTCTGGGTTTTTTAAAGAAAATAATATTACTTAAGTCAGCCTTACAATACATGTGTAAATTCTATAAATGACGTCATCAGTATACATTTAAATTTTAAATAACTTTTTTTTTTTAAAAAGGAAGCAGCACATTAATGGATTAATTAACATTTTCGTTATTTTTTAAAATTGATTTTAATTATTTAAAACCCCACTAAGCTTGAATTACATTCCCTGGTGGCTAAGTTTTATTATTTTTTGTATTATTTTAAAAAAAAAAAAAACTGTTTTCAGCGATGTACAAATAACATACAAAGATTCCACGTTGTTTCAAAAGAGCTTTGTATAAATCTTCAATATCGTTGGCATTTTTGAAAGTTTACTGAACATGTTTTTAAAACTAATGAAGCTAATGACAACTAAAATAATCATCCAAATAATTTTTAAACCAAACCCCCCTAAAAACCAAGTTTTTGACTATAAATCCTTTAAATAGGAGACTTAACTAAAAGAATGTTCATTATAATACGCAGCGCATGACCATCTATAAATACAAAATTTTAGTTTTTTTCTCGTAAAAGATATTTAAAAATAATGTGCACCGATCGGGAATATATTTTTAAAGGTATCATCAATATAATTGTGCAACAGGAAAAGTTGTTCAATATAATACGCACCACGACACTCTAGCACAAAAGTTAACATGTTACATAAAGATAAATAAAGATGATAATAAAATTCATTAATTTAATTACAGTGCATTCGATCGATCTGAAATTTTGATACATCTTTTTATCACCGACACGAGCCTGCCTGCAAAATTTCTTCTTGCCAGGATAAGGGGAAGTGGGTTTAAAAAAATCGATCCAAAGTTTTTTTTTTTGGCACTCAAGCAGACACCACGAGTTAAAATAAAGGATTTAAAAAAAAAAAAAGAAACAGCGATTGGATTAGTTTTTAACATTCACTTGTTTTCT
The DNA here is from genome assembly GCA_002072015.1 of Radix auricularia. NCBI lineage: Eukaryota > Metazoa > Mollusca > Gastropoda > Lymnaeidae > Radix > Radix auricularia. Next base: position 42,748 of record MUZC01001027.1, read on the forward strand.
ATTTGGAGAAATGGTTATTGGGATGTTTCAAACTTTGTTTACATTTAGTATGCAATTTAATCTTATGATTAAACGTATGATTTTGAAAGATTATAATTTAAAAAGTTGTCCTACATAAATACGTGCATAAAATAAGACATACATTGTTTAACGAAATTTACTTTTTAGATTTAATTAGATTTATGGTTTACAAAATTTGAATTAATAAAAAAAAAATATTTAACTATATTCATAAAACATTTTTGGTATTTTTATACACACCTACATTTATTCTCAATGAAGAAAATGTTTTTTTTTTTTTTTTTAAATGAGCATTTGAGTAAATAAATATAGTAAAACGCCCTTTTTGAAATCAATTCTTGATTTTTTTCCCCTTAAGTTAATAAACTCAAGCTGGACAACCCAAATACAAGGAAATAAGCCATCTATAAAAAATAGATTTAAAAAATATTCCTTAAACACTTTATTACACAACATCTATTGAGCAGCACTGCCCAACAATACATTTGAATAAATTTTAACTGAGCTCTTTATTTATACAGCTCATATGTAGAGTAACTCAGTCTCTTTGGAAAAATGGGGGGGGGGGGCTAGTGTAAGGGCAATGAACCCCCTCCCTCCCTTTTCCTGGGAAATTTTGATTTCTAAACCCAAAATGTTTGGATTTGGTCGCATATTTGAAATAAATGTTTTATATAAATATCTGTAAAAAAAATTTAATTAAAAAAGAGAGAGAGAGAGATCAACTTAGCAGAAACGTAAGAAATTTATAGCGATCAAGGACTTGATAAATCTCTTGAAGGAATTTAATATAATAGTTCAGCTACAAATACTTATGATCTATCTAATTGAAATTAAATTTTCATTTATGCTAGTCATGGGCATATTAAAAAAAAATGATTGGAGTTCAGGGTTTTATGCATTCGGCGAGAAAAGTAATATTTAAGCTCAGCGCCACACGCTAGAAAGGAACCCCCACTACTTTATAGTGTGCGGCATTTGGTGGTTGAAAAAAAAAAGGAATTTAATAACAATAAGAATCATTAATGACATTTCCCAAATGCAAAGTAGCTAGATCTATGGGTTTTTTTTTCAAATAAAATTTTACACTGAGAGTGACTGAATCCTTCCAATGTTTAAATTCCTTATATTAACTTCACCGTCTTGTCTCTCGTTCTGTCTGTCGTGGTCCCGCGGATAAACTAAAGTAAAAATAATGACTTAATTCCCATGATCCTATTGAGCTGAAATTTTGCACATAGACTTTTTTCACATAAAAATGCATTGCATCAAAATTTCAGATCGATCGAATGTACTACTGTAATTAAATTAATGAATTTTTAGCTCATCTCTGTGTATCTCTGTGTAGCGTGTAAATGTTTGGGATAGTCTGTCGCGTGGAGCGTATTATATTCAACATAATCAATACTTTCATTTATGTCTCATGTATAAGGGATTTATAGTCAAAAATTTTGTTTTTACGTGTTTTTTCTTTAAGTCATAAGTTCTGAAATATTTTAAAGGCCTTTCTTCTAAGCCACCAACGTCCCCAAAATGGCGCCTGTCCTCAATTTTCACTGCATCCGCCGATTTTTTTCCTCCTATTTTGCTCTGGGCCCTTCAACATCACCACCCTGAGATCCACTTTTTACAAGCGCCATTCACCCATTCCCATTCCCTCATTCGCAGTTAATGAAGACCAAGGGGGATAAGTCAAGACAGTCGCAATCTGGCACAGTTAAGCACCAGCTCATCTAATTTGCATCACTTGACGCGCTGAAAGACAATGGGAAATCTGGCCACCCAACTGTTAGTGGATTCTTGTCACGTGACGGGCCGAGTATTCATTTAGCCCCCCCTCCTCCGTCCAGACCCCCTCCCTTAACACTGCAGCCCCTTGGAATAATAAACCCTCCTCCCCAAAAAAAGACGATATTTCAAAGAGATTCTCCGAATGCTAGACTGTTGATAATTATGTAGACCCAGTAGTTTCTTGTGTTAATAAACTGCACTAAGAGTCGATATTTTGTTACGAAACTTCAAGCTTTCAATAATCGCGGAACACCAGTGGCGTAGTATTAAGGTGGTTGTTGAGCATTAAACCCATGTTGGCGCTTGTTTTACTTATACATATTGTCTAAACTAGCAATCAATTTCTGCATTTTTGGAATGGCTCACTGGAAAGAGGGGGGGGGGATGGGTTTATTTTTTTGGCACGATTACACTTGACATCAAATCTGGTAATGTTATCTGGTATTTGTTCAACAATAGGAGTAATGTTATCTGGTATTTGTTCAACAGTGTGAGTAATCTTATTTGGTATTTGTTCAACATTGGGAGTAATGTTATCTGGTATTTGTTCAACATTGGAGTAATGTTTTCTGGTATTTGTTCAACAGTGTGAGTAATGTTATCTGGTATTTGTTCAAAAGTGTGAGTAATGTTAACTGGTATTTGTTCAACATTGGGAGTAATGTTATCTGGTATTTGTTCACACACTTCCTCAAATTCCTATAAAAAATCATTTTCACTGACAGTCGAAAGGCGCATCACGAATTGGTTGAAATTATTCTTAAGATTTTCAGCAGATTAGATAAAATGAACATACCCCCCCCCCCAAAAAAAAAAAATGTTACCCGTGTATTCCACACAAAGTAGAGGAACCCCAGTTCGTCGGCCCTGCTTCAATACCCGAGACATGCCTCTTCCCCCAAACCACCAACACCACTCCTCGACGCCTATGGAAAAAGTGCCGCCTAATTTGTTTTTGTTCAGCTACAGCACGTTAAGGCTGAAATATGAGAAAATGTCACAAAAAATTGGATCAAGAGAAAGAATAAGCCAATGGAATTTTTTAAAAAAAATTAGAGCTTTGAGATTACTTGTGTATCTCCCCCACTCTCCATCTTACCCTCTCCCAAATGCTAACCTATGCATCGCGTTTCTTAAATGTGAAGAATATAAAATATTTAATAAAAAAAAAGATTATTAATAAACATTTTTTGAAATAATTAATTCCAAATCAACCAAGTATTTGGCCTTAAAAATATTGACCACCTGTCTCCCTTTTCTAATAAGCCAGGAAAAATTCGACAGTGGGGGAAAAAAGGGATTTTAATTAAACAAACTTTTTTCTGGCTTATCACAAAAGAAGACATTTTTTTGTGTGGACATTTTAATGTAATAATCTAATCCTAATATGTAACAATGAAAATAACGTACACGCCACATGAACATCATCAGTTTTGAAATCTTTCAATTCTCAGTTAAAACATTTCATGTCAAAACTTTCCTAAAAATAATTAAACAAAAACTCAACTTCAACCCCAATTTTTTATTTTAAAAAATCTTATCTATTACAGTCGCTCCTTCAAAAAGTCATGTTAAGCCTGGTCCCTTTTTGGACTCAGGACGTGTTAGCGCATTTTCGTATTATGTATCAGTACTTATGTTAGATATCAGCATTATGTAGTTATCAGTAATTGTGTTTAGATTTTAGACACATTTTTATGAATTTTCTTGTGTAATGAATATACTTGAAATTTTTTTAATTTAAAAGTCATTTCTTTACATTTAAATTTTTTTTATTTTCTCTTTAATCTAACTACAAGTGGTTTGTGGTCACTGAAATAGGACTCATAAATGAAACATTCTAATCGCCCAAATACTCCGTCAATTGTTGTTTGATAGATCGTGGTTGCCAATCTTGTTGAAAGTAGTTGAATGTTGAGGTTTGTTTCGAAAAAGTTTTCAATTTCTGCCCCTGGAAAAACAGAAAGTAAAAACTCTTCAATGCTTGAAAAACGATGTATTCGACTTCCGGCAATGGCGGTCGTTGCCTGCGCCAGTGTTATCTCTCGATTCGCAATGTTTTTTGGTAGTTTTAACGGGGTTTTTTAACGGATCGAGTAACTGAGTGTTGATACACAAATGGCAGGTCAGGACATACAAAAAATATATATACATCATGGGTCTAGGACTTATGGTTGCTGAGATCTAGGGTGATGACAGACGGACAGACGGACAAAACGGATGCAATAGCGCATTCGACTTCTCGAAAATGCGCTAAAAAAAGGAGATTATTGCGCACTAAACGTATCCATAGTTTTCGTCTAGTCCTGCAACATTTCATTAGAGTTTAAATGTTGATAATGTGTTGGTTCTCCTGATTTGACCAGGCAACCCAAGCCACTCCCGAATTCCGGACGGGAAGAACGAGAATGTTGATGTGTTTGTTCTTGCATACGAACATTGTTGTTATCCCTTTAATTGTCTACCTGAGGAATGCACCGGAGCTTACCTTTGTGAACTATGTCGTCGTTTGAAATAATTGCGTTATGTATTATTACTATACTTTTCTCTTTGTTCTTCTATCCTCTTCTACGTTTAACGATTTAACTAATGGTGTTACCGTTGTCGATTTCGAATATTACCCAGTAGTAAATCTGGCAGCAGCAGCAGCTATTTTAAAAGCAAATAAATCGATCCAAAGTGTATCTATTTTTTCTTTGTTGGATGACTCCCATACAAAAGATGCATGCAGGTTTGACCAAAGTAAGGTAGCATTTTAGCTTTATAATCTGTTATATTTTATGTTTTCATATTGAACACAAATCCTTAAGAACGATAAGATATCTTCAATTAACAGCTTCACGTCATCAATAAACTCCATTTATATCTTTAATTAACAGCATCACATCATCAATAAACTCCATTTATATCTTCAATTAACAGCATCACATCATCAATAAACTCCATTTATATCTTCAATTAACAGCATCACATCATCAATAAATTCCATTTATATCTTCAATTAACAGCATCACATCATCAATAAACTCCATAGACATATGGACCTTGAATCACACTGATCTACTTCATAAACAAATGGACACTGGATGACACTGATCTACTTCATAAACAAATGGACACTAGATGACACTGATCTACTTCATAGACAAATGGACGCTGAGTGAAACTGATCTACTTCAAAAACAAATGGACACTAGGTGACACTGATCTTATCTTATCTTATCTTATATGTTACAGACGCTCCTTCTGTACAGAAGATTATTGCGTCCTACGTATTTCTATGGTTTGTGTTTAGTCCTGTATTCTTACTAGAGTTTTAAAAGATGATAAAGTGGTGGCTTTCCTGGTTTCCTCAGGCAACCCATTCCACGCCCGAATACCGGACGGAAAGAAAGAAAACTTGTATGTGTTTGTTCTTGCATATGGAATAAGAAAGGTGTTTTTAACTTTATGTCTATTTGAGGGTTGTATTAGGTATCTTTGTGTTGTATTTCTAAATTAGAATTAATTGCCTTATGTATAATTACTAATTTACTCTTGGTTCTTCTATCCTCTAGTGTTTCAAGGTTTAATGATTTAACTAACGGTGTTACTCTTGTCAGTTTTTAATATTCTCCAGTAATGAATCTGGCAGCTCTTTTTTGGATTTGTTCTAACTTATCAATATTTTCTTTGGTGGGTGGGTCCCATGCAGAAGATGCATATTCTAGTATAGGTCTCACCAGGGTGAGGTAGCATTTTAGTTTTATATCTTTGTTACATTTGTAAAAGTTTCTTTTTATAAAGCCTAAGGTTTTGTTTGATTTTTTAATAACTTCATTGACATGGGGATTCCAAGATAGTTTCTCATTTATTATGACTCCTAAGTATTTCGCATCTTTAGTTTGGGTTAGTTCTTTTCCATGAATGAAATATTTTGAATTTATTTGTTTCTTTTTCTTTGTTACTCTTAGCAGTTGACATTTTTCTGGGTGGAAGGACATACTCCAGTTAGTTTCCCATTTTATTAATTCATCTAAGTCTTTTTGTAAAATTTTGCTATCTTGTTCTGACTTGATTGTTCTATAGATTATACAATCATCAGCAAATAACCTAACTTTAGTTCCTGTTGAGATATTGTTGGGTAAGTCATTTATATAAATTAAAAATAGTAAGGGACCTAGGACAGTTCCTTGTGGAACTCCTGAGTTAACCTTTATTGGTGTAGATTTAGA
>MUZC01001027.1:51391-64122 GCA_002072015.1 Radix auricularia
GGTGACACTGATCTACTTCATAAACAAATGGACACTGGGTGAAACTGATCTACTTCATAGACAAATGGACTCTAGGTGACACTGATCTACTTCATTGATAAATGGACACTGGGTGAAACTGATCTACTTCAAAAACAAATGGACACTAGGTGACACTGATCTACTTCATAGACAAATGGACACTGGGTGAAACTGATCTACTTTAGAGACAAATGGACACTTGATGACACTGATTTACTTCATAGACAAATGGACACTGGGTGAAACTGATCTACTTTAGAGACAAATGGACACTTGATGACACTGATTTACTTCATAGACGAATGGACAATGGGTTAAACTGATCTACTTCATAGACAAATGGACACTGTGTTAAACTGATCTACTTTAGAGACAAATGGACACTTGGTGAAACTGATCTACTTTATAGACAATGGACAATGGGTGACACTGATCTACTTCATGAACAAATGGACAATGGGTGAAACTGATCTACTTTAGAGACAAATGGACACTTGGTGAAACTGATCTACTTTATAGACAATGGACAATGGGTGACACTGATCTACTTCATGAACAAATGGACAATGGGTGACACTGATCTACTTTACGAAATGCCATTTTTCATTTTGAAAAGAAAAATATGGGTCATATCCGATTATACGTTCCCAACTTGCTTTTATCGCAATTAACTCAGTGTTATCTTCCTGTGTTATTTAGATTTAGGTATATATATATATATATTTTAAATTTAGGGTTGGGGTTATGTTTAGTTATAATTACGAATTTAGGGTTATGGTTAGGTTTAGAATTTTAATAGTTGAATTTTCCTATTTCTTTGTAACGCGGCAGAGCAACAAAGATGGCGGCCATGTAACGTGGGAATGTCAAATCTGATTTTACCAAACTATGTCCTTTCTATTTAAAAAAAAAACAAAAAACTGATTTTTTAAAAATAATGTTAGAGGAAACTTAATGCCACCCAGCGCAAAGCTTAATCGGAATCTTTCCATGAAAGTGTTCGGTTATCTGAAAAACAAACATGTATTCCAAAAATACAGTGTTTTTATTGAATCGACGTTGTACTCTCGTAAACCGTCAAACCTTGCACAGTGTAGAGTGACTATGTACTGGATATCTAGATAATTACTGCAATACAATGAAGACATAAAAAAGAGTGGGGGGAGACATCTATAGGATTTAAGATTACAAACAGGCGCAAAAAACAAAAATTGCTTAATAATGTGTATGGTCTTAGAGATAAAAAAAAAAAAAACAACTAACGAATACTTTGTTAAACACCAGTTATTTTTTGGATGAGGTCCATTTCTTACATTTTATTTTAGAGCCATTTCCTAAACCCATACGACAAATCTTAAATCTCTTGCAGTCCAAGAGAGACGCCATCTTGATTATCCTCCGCCCCCTTCCCGACCCGCCTCTCCCCCGCGACCACATTTTGTGACTGTGATTGCTGTAATGAGGCCCCACTTTAAGGAATCTTTGGGTGACGCTGCCGGGTGGGGAATTTCAAATGGAGGCGTTGATTGATTCAATTTTCCCCTCGGTATTTTAGACGCCACGTGAATCTAACCCAACATCCGGGGGGTTTCGGAGCCAACATTAGTGGACAGTGCATCTTGAATAAGGTCGTTTGGCCGAGTGTTAGTTGCCCAAGTTATTTGAATAAAAAGGTTAAGTGGGACACGGTCTTGCTAACTTGCCACCGATTGGTTGGTTCCAACCAATTAATACGCAGCAGCTTTCTCTTTTTTTATTTGGAGTAGGGGGATGAATTCAACTAATGAAATCTTATTTTTTAATTTTACATATTTTATTTGGGATGGGGGTATATATTAGTAGTGTACCGGATTTCGGCTCCGGCAAATCCGGAATCCAGTCATTTTTACAAATCCGGTTGCTTCCATTTTACAAATCTGGCTTCGGCCAGATCTCATTGCATAAATCCGTCATTTTAAATCCGGTATAGCCCTAGAATTTATATAAATTGTTTATTATTTATTCTAAACCCAAGGTTCAAGACCTTTGAGAAATTCTAAAAAGGTTATCTCGAGAATAGTGGATAACAATTGTTCAAACCAAGAACTTTTTAAGTTCCTTTAACTTAGTGTTTTTTAAAAATCACTTAATTAGATTTATTATGAATCAAATCAATTCTATTTTAACGGAAATTGTGTTAACTTCTACTTTAATAGAATTTGATTAATATTTAAGTTTGGTTTCCGAGTTATATTCAAGCACAACATATCTGCTGCGAAGAGCAACAAAAAGCTCACTTTTTTAATAATATTCTTTGGTGTATTGAAAGATTAGACTTGATGTGAGCTAGGACGAACGACGAAGAAAAAGTTTTCATGGCACAGAATATCCTCTGTTCTTCCTTGTGATGTTGTTTGTGGGAGTCAACCGAATTAAGAAGGATCAAACTTGAGCTCTCCTGTCACTTTTTCCAAGAAAAAAAGTTTTCCCACATGCATGGCCCAAAATACTATCCCTGAAACATAAACAAGTGCTGTCTGGGGCTTACCACCTCGCCCCCTTCCCTCTCAGACGCCGCTACCTGAAACAAAGTGCTTAACCATTTGTTGGAGAGATTTTTATTAGTCGATATATTGTCCAGACGCGATTCATCTACGGTCCTATGATCGGGGATGTCTATTCGAACCTGACGCTGTTGAATACTGAATACCATTTAACCATTTGTGTTTACTATTAACAAAGTATTTTGGCATATCGAAAAGCAAAATAGTAACTGTATGTCTGATCAAAACAATTTTTATTAAATGTCAGAGATAATAATTATAAAAAAAAAACAATGACAACACAGTCCCCGAGAGTTGTCTGACATTTGGCCAAATTCCGTCATCTAGCGGCCACGTCGCCGGACATGTCACCCGATGTTCACCCGCCAGTGGTGTCTCTGACCGGCCAGCTGAGAGCGCAGAAGATCGATGAACCGTTGGATCTCCCTCATAGCTAATCGATGATCACTCCTTGGGGACGGATCCCTGTCTGTGATTGGTCCGCTCCCCCTTTCCCCCTCCCTCTCCCCGCCACCCCCGGGCCTTCATCGCGGACGTTAAGACGGCTTGTCTACATCTACGAGTCCCCAAATGTGTTGCTGATGACGGCGTTTAAATGACCCGTGGCCTGACGACAGTCGCAGATTCCTGGAGTTCTGAGACCTGAAGGTGTCGTCTGAACGTGGCATGTGGTTCGTTTCGGGAGAAAAATTCCCGTTCTTTTTATTGTGATCGTTGCTGTTTGTTTTTTTTAAACAATGCTTTTATTTTTAAAAAATAACCAACTTATGCCTCGAAAAAAAATAATAATAAATTAGTTATTCAGAAATTGATATATTTCAAGATTTCTCGAAATATAATTATAAATAACATCATAGCTTAAAAAAAGTTCAAGTCATATTTGTATACAGATTATAGAAATTTTACACATTTCTTCTAGCTGTTGTTAAATTTGAATTTGAAATATGGCGCTACTATTTAAAATACTGTATTTCGAAATACAATTAAAGTTAAACTTATTATTTGTTTGTTTTTATACATAAGTAACTTGTGCAAGATACGGAAAATATTTTCTCTCTTCACTTCATTTATCAGCTATAATAAATGCAAGTAATTTTGAAAATTCTACGTTGCTTTCTGACAGGGGCAGATTAAGGATTGGACTAAAGCCAGGTGCCCCAAATAATTTAAGGCTAAATTATTGGCCCCAAAGCTTATTAAATTGTATTACAAAGAGTCTGGATCGGGTTCCAGGTGGAATTGCCGCCAGGGGCCCCGAACAGTCCTAATCCACCACTGCTTTTTTTATATAAATACCCAGATTTTGATTTTTTTACCCTTTTATATAATTTGTGTGAAGAAATAAATGTCTATCAACTGTTTCAACGCGTACAAAAATAAATATATATTATGGAAATCAATATTGAAAGGTATTCACGAAAGCACTAGAGAAAATTTCCAATAATTTAAATAATTTTCATAAAATGTTATGTCGTATTAGAAAATTTATATTTTAAAAATTATTTTAAAATGTGCTGTTTTTACTAAGTAATTGAAAATGTACGAATAATTTAAATTTAAAATGGTAAATAAAAAAAACATAACAAATTAACAACTTTTAGTTAAGTAAATTGTATATGACTTATAAAAATATGAAGGATGCTAATGCGCAGCAAGTGTTGGCATATTATAGAATTACTACAGTAAAAACAAAGTAAAATTTCTCTGACGTTTCATGTCAGAATCTTTTTCTTCCACACCAACTTTAAAAATCGTACAAATATTTTGAATAAAAATTGTTGACACATTGAACAACCAGAAAGAAAGTGACTTTTCAAAAGTTCTAGTTATAATTTTTTTTTCGTATATGATACAAACATTGAATTTGAATGCCCTGAATTGAAAAAATAGAGCGTTTCTTGTGTTGATATTTTTTTTCAAAATAAGGAAAACTAGCCTCCCCAAACCCTTCGCGGCCAATTCTGTAATAAAATTGATTTTTTTTATTATTAGAGCAGCGTTCCTTGATTTTTAAAATTTGTTGTACAAATTTTAAAACACACAAACACACACACACACACACACACACACACACACACACACACACACACACACACACACACACACAAATTATTATTTAAAAATAATAATAATAATAACTATGATGTTAAATTATGTTTATAAAGTTTAAGTAAACAAAGCACTTATTTTTTTTTTCCTATAGACATCTATTACTGTTTTCATAACTATACTTTAATATCTGTTAGCAAATTATCGATAAACAGCGTATCCAACTTATCTACTCGATTATTTCATTGTTCAAACGCTTGCAAAAAGCAAAAATCACTGTGAATCGTGAATGAATTGCGGTGTGAAGAGAGAGATAAATGAAGTTTCATAACTTGGTCTGTCGTGATCTCAATGTGATTCTGTACGTTTTACGCAGAGAGTTTACACGATGGCGTCATATTTCTCATTTAAACTAATCCATAAACATGAAATTTTGTATTGTGAATACATACATATAAACGGAAAATCATTTAATTTAAATAAGTAATATTTGTTTGCAATACCACACGTGACAAGATTTCAAAATAATAATCAGAAAACATTATTTTCCACCTCGGAACAGAGTTATAAACGTTTATCTTAAATATCAATCACTCGAGATGAATCGTCAAGTGCTCCTAACACTAGGTAAAAAGGAACGTTGATAGTTTTAAAACATATAATTCTAACTTAAACGATTGAATTTCCGCATTACCTACCTTAGTAAATTTTTAAAAGTTATAATTTTACACAAAAAGGAGGTTTACCTCTCTCCATCTGCTTTTTCTTTAAAAAAAAAAAAAAAAAACTCAATCGCTATAGATCTATACTCGGGCCATAATTAGTAATTTATTAATTTCATGTGGCAGAGAGTAGAAATGTGGAGCATAATGTTATGGTTTTTTTTCGCGATTACTCTTATGTTTTTTGTTGTTGTTGTTTTTTTTTTAAACTATTGACAAAGACTTTTCAACATAAAATAGTTTTTATGATAAGCTTTGAAAAACTTTATGTGCCTCTCATGGCTTGGGTCTGAACAATCGATCAACTTAGACATCAGCGATCTATACAAGGACGTAGGCCGTCGACAAAAGTAATCCAGGTCAGTGGCGTCACTAGGGGGTGCGGAGGGGGCGGGCCGCCCCGGGTGACACCATTAGGGGGGTGACACCAGACAGTAAAATTCTATATATTCTCGTTATTTGGCATTGGAAAACTCGGAGGATTTCTATGGGTTAAATCATGAGGGGGTGACACCATGAGCTACCGCCCCGGGTGACACCATGAGCTACCGCCCCGGGTGACACCAACCCTAGTGATGCCTCTGATCCAGGTAGCCCTATCCTGGGCCAAGTTTCTCCAGTATCCCTATCATGAACCAGTCTCTCCAGTATCCCTATCCTGTGCCCATCTCTCCATTATCCCTATCCTGGGCCAAGATTCTCCAGTATCCCTATCATGAACCAGTCTCTCCAGTATCCCTATCCTGTGCCCATCTCTCCATTATCCCTATCCTGGGCCAGTTTCTCCAGCATCCTTATCCTGGGTCAGTCTCTCTCACCAGTATCCCTATCCTGTGCCCATCTCTCCATTATCCCTATCCTGGGCCAAGTTTCTCCAGTATCCATATCCTGACCCAGTCTCTCCCGTATCCCTATCCTGGGTCAATCTCTCCCGTATCCCTATCCTGGGCCCGTCTCTCCTTTATCCCTATCCTGGGACAATCTCTCCCGTATCCCAATCCTGTGCCAGTCTCTCCATTATATTTATCCTGGGCAAAGTTTCTCCACTATCCCTATCCGAGACCAGTCTCTCCAGTATGTCTCTCCTGGGAAGTCTCTCCAGTATCCTTATCATGAACCAGTCTATCCAGTATCCCTATCCTGGGCCAATCTCTCCAGTATCCCTATCCTGGGCCAATCTCTCCCGTATCGCAATCCTGGACCAATCTCTCCAGTATCCCTATTCTAGGTGAGTCTCTCCCGTATCCCTATCCTGGGTCAGTCTCTCCAGTATCCCTATCCTGCCATGGGTCAGTTTCTCCATGCGGTATCCCTATCCTGGGTCAGTCTCTCCAGTACCCCTAGATTGGACCAATCGCTCCAGTATCCCAATCCTGGATCAGTCTCTCCAGTATCCATATCCTGAGTCAATCTTTCCAGTATCCCTATCCTGGGCCAATCTCTCCAGTATCCCAATCCTGGGCCAGTCTCTTCAGCATGCCTATCCTGGGCCAGGGTCTTCATCATCCCCTTGGCATGGCCAAGGTCAAGGTCAAGTTTCTTGATGTCTGCCTCCACATAACGGCGCTAAGTGTTCCTTGATCCCCTTATTTTTCGCTTTCCAAGATGGTTCCAGTTCGTTCAAGGCCTGTCTTCTTGTGCTGGAACCAGGTTTTCGTAGAGATTAGCCAATCCATTGCGAATCTCAATATCTCTTGTCTACTGCTAACTCCAGGTTGCCAAATCTGTCAGGCCAGTGAAACCTGCGAAACCTTCTTAGGCAATTATTAATAAAAGACTGGTTGGAGGCAAGGGTCAAACAAAATAAAACCAAGAAGAATACAAAGCTAAATAAGCTGATTTAATGAAGACTTTTAACTAAAATATTTTTAGTTCCTGCAAACTCAAAGGACTAGTTTTTGGCGACTTATAAATGAAAAGATTTTATTTTAATTCATTACAAATAATCGTAAATACAAAATGTCTTCGTGGTCATGGTTAATAATGTTCGGTTGTTTTTGTGTGTTTTTTTTTTACAATTTGAGTATTGTTATTGTATGCTATGACATTTTATCGTTTTGTACTTACCACGGCTCTAGCTCCGTGACATTTTTAAAACGTTTGTACTTATTTTTGCTCTAGGTCCGTGACAATTTTAACGTTTTGTATTTAACACGGCTCTATCTCCATGACATAATTTAAACTTTTTACACTTATCATTGTCTTAGCTGTCAGACAGAATGTGAATAATTAAAACCTTTGTCTTTGTTTAACTACTTTTAAAAACAATTAATGTCCGTTTCTATATTTCCATATGTGACCCATGTTATCTCCACTTTCCCTTAAATGTTTCATCCTGTTGTGTTGTTCATTATATATATATTAACATATATCAGAATTCAAATTTCCTGAATGTAAAATTTTAAATATTTAAAATAAATAAATGAAATAATGATTTTTAACGTATCTTTTTTACTTGAAAAAAAGAGGGGGGGGAGGGTAGGAGTGGGGAGGAAAAACGTTTATGCCTATTTTTTAAAATAACAATACGCGATGCTCTGCGGGGGAGAAGTTATAAAAAGCCCACCTTTCTATTACATTTTGTAAAAAAAAAAAAAAAGTACAATGATTATTATGAACTCAATATTTGTGTCAATTACATGTATATATTCCTGTATTTTGTATCTGTGGTTTTGATAAGATTCACTTTCTTTGACCTGACATGTATTCATGTAAAATGTCATAATTTTTTTTTTCCAACATTTCTCGCATACCAACAGGTTACCTGTAAGCTTGTGTGGAGCTGCAAGAATGACCATGACCCCGTTTCCCGAGAGCACGAGGCGGCACACCACGCGTTTCTTCATCGATGACATTCTCGTCAGCAAACCCAAGCCCCTCCCACGTGAACCAGCTGCACCAATCATGTCGAGGCCACCTTTTCTTGACTACGCCTCGTACGCCGCGGCCACCCTATCAAGCCCTTGCCCGTTGCTGTTAACCCCACCCTTCTTTACACAAAGCCACGCCTCTTTCTTAAATGGGATGTCAGATCACCCAGCGTTTTTATTGCCCTCAGCCCGAGGTAAGTTGTGAGTTTGAAGTTTACGATCAGTAGGAATATATTTCTTTGTAGGATATGGTCTTTTAAGATTTACTAATGCTATGTAAGAACTGACTTAGACTAGACAACTAGCCCAAATAGACTGACCAAAATGTGTCCGGTCGAGTATTTGAACTGAGATAATCCTAGTACAGTGTGCATCTTAGGGCTCTGGTTCAGAGGAGTTGGTAGGTTTGGTGTCACCCGGGGCGGCCCGCCACCTGGCTAGCGACGCCACTGCTCTGGTTAGCGGTGTCGCGAGACTGAGTCTTGGAGTGTCACCACAACATAATTCTGAGTGATGTTGTCCCACGAGCACATAAGACTGTAGAATTTATCATAAAAGTAAATTGGATCTTTGTTGAGATCGTGAAAAACATCATTGAATTGGTCAGAGGGATCCTTCCTTTCAAAGTCGTGACGGAAAGATACAATTGTTACTGGTCACAATCCTGATTTATACCAGTAATTTAAAGTCTGATGTAAGGGGCCGTCCGTAAATGACGTCACGCCATTTTGGTCGATTTTTTACCCCCCCCCCAAATCCCCTTCATNTGACGTCACGAAGCTTTCCCCCCCCCCCCAATAAAAGCCTTATTTACTATTTGATAATGAGCCCGCTTGAAATCATTTTATTGTCATTCAAGTATGTTTTTAGTGTAGGGTTGCACTCGAATATCGTAGCACACGCAAATTCATTTAAATTGCCATGAAATAAATTGTAAGCAATCTAATTTTTAAGTGGAACTATTATTTAAAGTGGCGCATTTTGCTGTGACATCACAGTTTGTAAACACCTCCCTCGTTACAAATGTGTGGACCCTCCCACCTTTGTTTAAAAAAAAGGTGTGTGACGTCATTTATGGGACGACCACTAAGTGAGGTGGCAGAAAATCGTACTGCTGCATTTAAGTTTGTGCCTAGCAACCAGGGACATGTTTGTGCCTAGCAACCTAGGACATGTTTGTGCCTAGGAACCAGAGACAGGTTTGTGCCTAGCAAACAATGACATGTTTGTGCCTAGCAACTAATGACATGTTTGTGCCTAGCAACCTAGGACATGTTTGTGCCTAGCAACCAGGGACATGTTTGTGCCTAGCAACCAGGGACATGTTTGTGCCTAGCAACCTAGGACATGTTTGCGCCTTTCAACCAAGGACATGTTTGTGCCTTGCAACCAAGGACATGTTTGTGCCTAGCAACCTAGGACATGTTTGTGCCTTGCAACCAAGGACATGTTTGTGCCTTGCAACCAAGGACATGTTTGTGTCTTGCAACCAAGGACATGTTTGTGCCTAGCAACTAATGACATGTTTGTGCCTAGCAACCAAGGACATGTTCTGATTTTCATCTTGTAGGAAAAAATATGCTGTAAATGAAATCAAATTTAAAAAAAAAAAATTTTTGCTACATAAAAGCTCTTAACTTTTAAGGTAGAAAGTATTGACCAGTACAGTGAAGGTTAACACTTCAGGGTGTGAAACATTTTTTCAACGAGTCATACCATTGCAAGTCTATGAAGTCAATCTTGGATTCATTAGGTCAGCATCAGCAGGGAAATGAGAAATTAAAATACGTTGAAATTGATCGGAAGGAGTTTAACTATAAGAAACTTGAGGGAAATTGAAAACTTTCTATGATAAATATAAATAAAAAATGTATCACAAACATGGCGACTTTTACATACAGCTTCTATAATTAGCCGAGGTCTGCACAGCCCTCTAAGAATGACCGGACGTAGTCCGTTGGCCGCACGGACCCCGTGGGCGTCACTTAACGATGGACTGTAGTTTTCTCATGTCTAGACTAACTTACTTGGACTCCATCTCTGCCAATTGGCGTCTAAGTTATGAACGTATGTCAGTAATCACCAAGGAAACATTTGATTTAAAATGAATAAAACACGCAACAACAACAACAACAACAACAAAAAAAAAAAAAAAAAAAAACTTTTCAAATGTTTTGACTACTTAAACAATATATTTTTATTAAGTTTTGCGACAATATCTCAATTTGAAAAATAACTATACGATGCGTTGTAAATGATACGATTTTTAATGTTAGATTTTTAATGATTGACCCGTTGTCTAAATTTCTTGACCGTAAACTTTTAGGTTTACCCTTGAACCCGCTGTTCCAACATGACAATCCCAGCAAGCACTGCCGGCGACGGAAGGCCAGGACAGTGTTCAGTGACCAGCAGCTGACGGGTCTGGAGAAGAGGTTCGAGTCCCAGCGTTACCTGTCGACACCAGAGAGGATGGAGCTGGCGTCCCAACTGAATTTGTCAGAGACCCAGGTGAGACGACGGTTTGTGGTATGTTAAAGAATTCGTGAACACGGCACAAAGGGTTAATGTTTAAACCCACTGAGTGCTCTGGAAGAGACAGAACTGTTGAACAAGATAATGATATTGAAATGAATACTCACGTTAGCTTAATTAAACCATTTAATTTTTTTTTAAAGCCAACAACCTAACCTGCATTCACCATATAAATATTTGGAAAGGGAACTACGCATTTTATATCCAACACTTGTACTATGCTATCAAAACATATATCCACTAACGAAAAAAAAAAAAAAAAAAAAAAAAAAAAACAATATTCTTTCGTAAGAAGGATTTATGTTTTTTTATATTTTTATTTTCTACTGGAACTGACTGGCAGGCTTGTGTACTAAATAACAAAAAAAAAATATATATATATATTTTTTTTTAAGTTGAAAAAAGACCACCCTGAAATTTAAATATTTTTTCATTGAAACTTATTTGCTTGAGAGGACATTTGTTTTTTAAAAAATAGCATTACTACACGAAAACCGAACTTATGTTTGATTTATAGGGCTGTCAACTGTTAAGCATACAAAACCACCATTATGGCGAAAAAAAGACTACGTGGCTTTCTCGATATGTACTCCATATCTGAATTACATGTACTTTTATTTCTTTTCAAACGAATAATAACATATCAATATCAATAAATATCTTATATTATAGCCACTCCTTGCATGCAGAAGATTAGAGCATTCTACACTTATCCATGGCTTTGTCTAATCTTGCATTTTGCATTAGAGTTTTAAATGTTGATAGTGCATTGGTTTTCCTGTTTTGATCAGGCAAACCCATTCCAAAGCCCAAATTTGAAACGGAAAGAACGAGAATTTGTATTTTTGTTATTTCATACGGACTAAAAAAGTTTTTTTTTTAACCCGTCTATCTTAGAGGGTTGTATTAGATTATCTGTGTGTTCTATTTTTAAAGTTAGAATTAATTGCCTTATTTATAATTATTACTTTGGTCTCTGAACGATCCCCTCGCCTTCCCAAGACGCGAACATTTTCCCGATCCATAAAACTAAAGACTTCTTTCCCCACAATCATCGTTTACATTTCATTGTAGTTGAGCCCATCCGTTTTTATATTTTTAACCTTTATTGTACGTATCACCTTTGTCTCACTAACCGACCGTGTTATTTTGATTATTGGCTTTAATCAGGTGAAGACGTGGTTCCAGAACAGGCGCATGAAGCAGAAGAAGATACAGCGGAAGTCACATGACGAGGACGCCAGGGGAGACGATGAGACCATGGACACCAGCCGAGAGGGGGCGGACGAGTCGGACGTCGATGACGCGGATTTCGATTCTCGCGACGTCCGCTCGCCGCACCCCTTCCACGACCCTCTCGGTCCCCAGGGTCACCTTCCGCAGCAAGGAAGCCATCTGCCCGCCGTTCAAGGTCACCTGCCGGTTCAAGGTCACCTCTCGCAGCCCGGTTTGCTCGCCTTCCACGGCAGCCACCTCCACCACCAGCAGACGTGCACCCACGAGCACCGACACCACCACCGTGACGTCATGAACCCGATGCTGAGGTCAAGGTCGTTTTCTGACCTTCCGGAGTCTGATCACGAGGAGAACGAGGAGATCAACGTCGTCGACACTGACCACGTGGACATGACGTCATCGGCTGGTTCAACGGGTTCTTAAACTTGCCAAACGACCAGTGCGGATCCTAATGCCCAATCGAACCTCTGCGACCACACATTGGGGGTTGGGGAAGGGGGCGGTTTTCTCTTGATTCGTCGGAGGGCATTAATGAAATCAATGTAAATACATTATTTAATGTGTAGATATCCTCAAACGCCAAAATACAGCAATAATAATAAGTTTAAAACATATTTTCTGATTCCAATACTTTGTTGTTTGTTTTATAATTTCTTATTAATATATATAAACACCCAGTGGTGTGGGTATGTTTGTAACGTAACGCTGTAACGCAAGCGATGTACGACAGTCTACAGCAGTTAGTTTAGTTGAAA
>MUZC01001027.1:64550-77512 GCA_002072015.1 Radix auricularia
AAAAAAAGGTTGGCGCCGTAGGCGCCCAAAAAACGGGGGCGCCGCAGGCGCCACGGCGCCTGGCACAATCTAGTGTTTAGATATTGGTGGAGAACTTGTCATGTTAACAATGGTAAAATGTTAACGATGATGCTGACGGTCTATGTAATCCCAAAAGCTTGGTGTCCCTTTAACATTGGTCTTCCTGGCTGTTTTCACATAAGGAGAAAGCAATGTATTGAACCTTTTATAGTTGCTTTGTTCTTTTTGACACGCGTTGTCCATATTACATAATTGTTGGACCTAGCAGACATCCGGTAAATCCCCCGTTAAGAAAACAACACGTGTTCACAAACTCAGACTGAAGAAGTTGGGGCGGGGGAGGTGGGTGGTGAAGATTTGTTCTAATATGAGAGTGAATAATTTTTTAAAATACATTAACCCCTTGCTACTTCGCGGTTCGATTATCACGGATTCGCTACTTCAATGATTTTTTTCCCTTTGCATATGTATGCATGTATTGCACATGTATTGCCACAGTAACTAACTTGTTGCATGTACCTACTTGCTTAATTCTCTAGTGTTACAGGTGTATTTATGTAGAGTAATGAACTTTAATAATGTACTGTTCACCCTAACAAGTGTTACAATCTTTCTATTATTATTAATATAGTAAAGGGTGGTTTATTAACATTACAGGGAGGGATGGCTTTAAACAGCATATAAACAATTACATAAGGTAAAAATAATGGTTTTGTCCTACTTCGCGGGTTTTCGAATTTCACGGATTGTCCCGGTCCCTACCTACCGTGATATTCGTGGGAATACTGTACAAACACATGAGCTGAAATGTGTTCAGAATTAAATATTGACATGTCTGTTCTATCTTTTACTGTTTACCCAAGCTTTATGTTGTTACATATTTTCATTCGAATGTGTGAATTTTTTAAATATAGAAACGTGTGTGATAAATCTTGACTGCAGCAGGTAATTGCAATCATAACCATTACTGTTACTGTAACCACAACCAGGCATGGTTCATTGATCTGGCCACAACCCGGCATTGGACCACTGATCTGGCCACAACCCGGCATGGGTCACTGATCTGGCCACAAACCGGCATGGGTCACTGATCTGGCCACAGCCAGACATTGGTCACTGATCTGGCCACAACAAGGGATGGGCCAGTGATCTGACCACAACCAGGCATTGGCCACTGATCTGGCCACAACCAGGCATTGGCCACTGATCTGGCCACTTTTATTTCCCTTGCCTCAGCACAGCCGAGGAGAGAATACGTGCAAAGCCAACAAAGAAGTCCACAGAGATATAATAGATTGTCTGAATTCATGAGCCTGCTCGTAGTATCATCCTTCGTGCAGAACTGTAGATCTACAAGTTGCGCCCGGAAATGCTTTTTATATAATTTACGGGAAAGATCACATTTACTTTCTGTGGTACCTTGCCACAAAATGGATGTTATTATATTAATTTTAGGAGCAGAGACAATGATTTCAAAGATGTTTCAAACGAACAGAATGTTGTTTTGCATTAATATTTTTTTTAGCAATTGCTTTGATTACACCTATTCATTATTTACATTAACAAATGGCATACATTGTATATTGAAAGAGAATATTTATTGAAGTAAAATTCCCAGCTTTTTATGGAATCTTGTTTTTTAAATTTATTTTTATGTAATCTTTTCTTATCGTATCTTATCTTATCAGATCTTATCTTATCTGTTACAGACACTCCTTCTATACAGAAGATTATTGCGGCTTACACTTATCTATGGTTTGTGTTTAGTCCTGCATTCTTATTAGAGTTTTAAAATGTTGATTAAGTGTTGGCTTTCCTGGTTTCCTCAGGCAACCCATCCACGGCCAAATTCCGTACGGAAAGAAAGAAAACTTGTATGTGTTTGTTCTTGAATACGGAATAATCATCTTAAATACAAATAGATCTAATTATATATACTTTGTGTGGTATAATTATGCGCTTTTAAGATTTTCTTTTTTCTAGTCTAACGATAAATTATTATTGAACCATTGACACGAACTGCAGCGAATAAATTTTGAAAAAAGAAGAGTTACCTACTAAAAAAATTCGTCTATTTGATTATTTGGTTTAAAGTATAATTTATGGACATGGAAGTTATACAGACATAAATGAAGAATTTAAATAATTTTGTTTTGCTAACGAGTTCTTTATAATTATAACATCCACGTAGAGGTGTATTTGTTTGCGTGTGCATTTAGGTCTGTATAAGTATAACTTCCATGGAAAGCTTTTAAAAATACAAGAAAAAATATCCACATTAATTTATAACGGATTTTAATTAAAGGAATGTTTGTTCGTTAGTTGTTTTTTATATTTATTTTTAAAAAATTAAAACAAATCAATCTCTGCCAATTTTAAAGATTTTTTTTTAAAAAAGTATATGGTAAAATGTAAGTTAGTTTA
The DNA here is from genome assembly GCA_002072015.1 of Radix auricularia. Classification (NCBI taxonomy): domain Eukaryota; kingdom Metazoa; phylum Mollusca; class Gastropoda; family Lymnaeidae; genus Radix; species Radix auricularia. The sequence continues at coordinate 66,996 of MUZC01001027.1, forward strand.
CCAAGCTTCAGTTTTCCATTAAATTATGACTTATTTAATGACACAAACGTTTGAAATTGGAACCCACAGGGCAAACGGTGATAAGGAAGAGACCCCAAGAAGACACGGTGATCTCGTGCGTTGGATGAGGCAGACACAATAGGAATGAGCTGGGACTACTGGCTATAGACCGTGATAAGTGGAAGGCTTCGCTGAGGCCTTATGTTCCACAGGGAATTTAAAAGGAAAATAATAATGGCTATAGCAAATTTAAATTTTCAATAATTTATAACATTATGTTTAATGCATGGCCCCAATTTTTAGAAATTAAATAATCAAGTTTTAACATTTCAATGAAGCGTTTAGATAAAGTTTCCTATTGAAGAAACGTGGTCACACTTTCATTAAATTTTGGGGAGTTTATTAAGATCTCCTGTAATACAGAATAGGACTGCGCATAAGGCTTTCGAATTAAATACTGGCCAGATATCCTGACCGGATCCTGACTGATAGCCACAAAATCATTCTCCAGAGTCTAGACCAAGTAAATCATTGCTGAAGCAACCTCGAGTATGCTCTCTTCCCGACAGTAGACCGAGCGATAAGCTGAGTAAATGAAATGACAAAACACTAAAATTATAGCGATCAAAGTCGATTACGGTTGAGTTGGTAAGAAGCGCATATCAAATAGAGACCTTAAAACTAATATTATTTATTTACGATTAAAAAACTTCCTGGCAAATTCGATGTTATATTTACATCAGACGTTGTGTGCATCAATCCGAATCACACAAACTGAACAACGGAAAACATTGATGAGATTTGTGAAACTGTCTTTGGAATTCAAGGAAACCATCAATGTTTTATTGAAATTTCTGCATCCAATCTATAGGATATCTCTTTAATGTTTACACATCAATATTTTTTATTTAAAAAAATTCCTCAAAGACAACGTGTTCTTCCAAACAGTGGCGTCGCTAGGGGGTGTGGTGGGGGCGGGCCGCCCCGGGTGACACCATCAGGGGGGTGACACCAGACAGTAAAATTCTATATTTTCCCGTTATTTGGCACTAGAAAACTCGGAGGACCTCAATGGGTTAAATCATGACGGGGTGACACCAGGAGCTACCGCCCCGGGTGACACCATGAGCTACCGCCCCGGGTGACACCAACCCTAGTGACGCCTCTGCTTCCAAACACTGATACAATTGGAGCTGAAAATTTCTGCGGGCTTGTAAACTCAACATTATGTAAAGGGCGGTAATTCAACCATTTTTCCTTATCCGTGCATGTCTTTCAACATGTAATTTGCTTCAAAATCAATATCTCTCACTTTAGTTTAGAAGGCAAAATATCGATTTAACAAATTCAACAGATTTTGGAAATGAAAATTGTAGCCATCAGTTCGCTCAAAATCTACAAAATCTAACAAAAAATCTCACTTAAAAGTTTGTCTCTTTAAGTAAAGAAATATTTGGGGGGTCAAAACAAATTGCCATCTTCGAGGAATTTAGCACAAATCTTTTTCAAGTAGTAAAAATGAGAAAAGTTTTCTGCCAAATGTTCTTCAAAAGATTATGGCATTTTCCGACGTCCTTTGATGATTCTGTAGAGACCTCTGAGTATCTCTTCTTTGCCAAGTTTGGTTTATTTAAGTGGGTTAAATTGTTTTTAAAAAAAAATAAAAAATTAGCTACCTTGATAGCCAGGCTACTGCTGATCAGCTCTGTCTTTAAAAAAAAAAAGAAACACATGATGTTTTATCGGAACTTGTAAAAACTAATCTGGACTTGTAGGCACCCGAGCCACCTCAGTGCTGTGCATGTGGTATGACAAGTTATAGAATTCAGAATCAATTTAACCAAGAAAACTCTAGTGACCTCAGTGGGCCGAACTAAACGGTGAAGCAGGCGCGGGTCTTCATGTGGTAGTGCTGCTCTAACTTGAAACCATTTTATAAGAGGAATAATGTTTATTTGTCTATAAGGCAGATTTCAATCAAAGCTGTCAGACTTTATTGTATTCAATAAAAGTGAATTTCACCATTTTTAAATTTCATATCCTATAGATTTCAGGGCGGAATTATTAGGAATCACAATCTTGTGTATAGAAGTTCTAAAGAGTCTTTGTGTTAGTATTTTTATTTTGTTTGTTATATTTTTATGTAGTAAGAAGTGACACATTAAAAGAATTGTTATATTAAAGACACACTAAAAAGTCGGCTTCTAGTTTCTCATTGTCAAGCGTTGTCGGTAACTTTCAGGTACATTATTCACACCCATCAGACCTGTAACAAAATCATAATCATACGCTTTTCATTTCATTTTAATTACGTGGATTTTAGCAGGATAACATTTCATTTATTTCTATATTTTCATCTTTTTTTTTTTTTTATAAAAAAAAAAAGAAAAAACTGAAAACAACTCAAATAGGTAAAAACAACCGCGTTTTTTAATTTTTTTTCATTGGGTGGGTATGTCGGCGGAGGGGGTCCAAAGTTATTGTTTGACTGCACCTTAAGGGAGGCTAGAACAAAGTCACGTGATTGTAAAAGAGTTTGGCCACGACAAATAAGATTTTTCGGGGGAAAAAAGCACAACATATCAAACCCGGAAATACTTCCGGAACACGAGCAAAGGAGATTGGCAATACTCTGACTTTTCGTGTGGAAATGATTCCCCGCCCCCATTTCTAAACCTCCAATCTATTCACAACATGACCTCGGATTGTTTTAGTACATCATCCAAAGCAAGAAGAGAACAGATACTTGGTATATAATGGTAATTAAACACATATACCGTATTCTTTTGTCTATAGATCACACCATTGGACACTTTTTTCACCCTGATTTTATAATAGAAACAGTTTCTTTTAAATAGAGTGACCTATACGTGAGTAAGTACGGTACTCCACGATTATTGAGGACGACGGATGTCTTGCTCATTTCCCCACTTTTGTTGACCGCCCCACCCCCTCCTCAAATTTCTTATCCTTTCCTTCTCTTACCCCTTATTTGATGGAGAAAATGCTGGCGGTATTTGATCTAAGAGGCCAGTATAATTTCAAACTGATCTCGTCGGCCTACGGAGCCGCACCACCCCTCCCCCACCTCACCAACGAGGCCCCTAGTGTTTGTAGCGGAAGTCAATCCGAGCGATGCTCTCGGAGGTGTGATGATCTTCTGGGAGCGCCTTTTGTCAGACCGAGGCGGTGCCAATGAACGGGGGGATGCCCGGATAATTGGCGCGCGGGGACCAATCTGCAAAGTAGCTCTCATCTTAAGCTGCTTTCGAGCCCCGCTGTGTTCCCCCCCCCCAACCCTCCCCGGTGAGCGGCACAAAAACATTTCTAGTCGAAGTCATTCTAGTCAGAAATATAAAAATTGTAACGTTAATTCCTGGCGAGATATTCTACTTGAATACAGACTTGAGAATCGAAAGGTTCGAACGAAGTACACATATCACTTCTTCAGGCTAGGAGTCATGTTCCTTTGCAGGAAAATCTTGGATTTTATCTGTTTCAAAACTAAGCAAAATTTTACGTATTTAATTTGATAAAAATTTTTGCATACTAATATAAGAGATGCATTAATTTGTTTATATTGCTCTAAATTTGAGATGATGTTTGTCAACATTTCAAGGTACCGAGAACAACTTGACCCAGAAATCAAGAACCTTAATCCTATCTAGAGGGTGCTGAATGGAATGGACCAAGATAGAGAATGATGCTTTGCTGAATCTTGTAAGCGGCCCATTGGATGGACCGCGGACGCCGACGATGATCGAGGACCTAAAGGCAGGTAAAGTCTTGAAGATGGCCATGCTCTTAGGACCACACACAGTCTTAAATCTTTTGGCCATATTGTAAAGTGAGTAGCTGTACCAAACCTTTCAATTATGGCGTGTTTGTTGGATGATAGCTCCTTACGCCTTGACAAAATTCTGGCTGCACTCGGTGGTAATAGACTTTAAGACTAGCTTAAGATATATGACTATAAGGACGTTTTATTTCCCGTGAGCACAGTGGCCGTACTAGATGGCCAGCCGCCCCGGGTGACACCATCACAAAGGGTGACACCAAAATGTAAAATTCTATATTTCCCCGTTATTAGGCACTGGAAGACTCGGAGGACTTCTATGGTGTAGGTCGTGATGTTGTGGCTGTCTCTAAACGTGTCAAGCCACATCCCACCACCACCACCCCCCGTTAAAAATGATGGTACGGGAGATTTAAGATGGTATTGTCCTTTCGAGATATTGAATTTGAGGCCATGTTTTACAGTGAAATATGTTTACAGTGTGTCTAGGGTAACTGAAATATTAGAACTAGCCCAAAAGTAAATTCATCGTCCTTAGGTTTATCTTTCATTTAAAAATAATACGGTAGGCACCCATGATAACAATGGTACAGCGCCCTGGGTCCCCGGGTCCCGCCACACAGAGGAATGGGCGGTTAGCACAAGGTGCAATGTTGCAAACTCCTTGGAAATTTCGCAAATCGTTGAAATTTTTTAGCCAAATTTTAAGAAATGGGAATTTGGGAATTTTTGAGGATTTGGCCTTAAATATGGGAATATTTGAGATTAACAAATTTTTAACATTAAATAGACACTTGAATAACAATAAAATAAAAAATAATTTGAAACATACTCATTTTCAAATAAGAAATACTTTTTTTTAGGGTGGCGGGAGGCTTTGTGACATCATATTTGTTTATTTTATGCGTGTCTAGGTTTATTTATTTCGGATCTAGTTTTTTTTTTTTACATGTTGGCTAGGTTTTTCCCCGCTTTGACAACAGGATTTAAGGAATTTAATGCATGTGGGAATTTTTAGTCTAATTTGGGAATTTTTTAGCTTCTGCCTGTGAAAAGTTGGCACCTTGAGTTCGCAACACTAACAAGGTGGCGCTTTAACCATATTTGTATATGCTTTGTCGTTTTTGTTGATTAAAGTCTCCAAAATCAAGGACTACCCTGGGCGTAACAAACACTAACTACCCCACTGCAACAACCCCAACTGGATTCACCACAGTTCATAGTCTGTAGCTATGATGATTATACATTCTAGTGATTTTATAATCATAATCGTTTATAACAAAAGTGGTATAGAAGAAATCATTTTAACAATACATTGAGAGGCACAATAAATAAATTAAAACAAGATTTTTAAAAATGACGTTTGTTGGGGAGGCCTTCGCTCTGCTCTCCTGCACGTCAAACAAAACACAAGAACGAGAACTCTTACAACGCCCCCCCGATGGCTTTAATTGATCACATTAGAATTTGTCCGGGTCTTGTTAGGGCCCTTCATCAAGCACCATCTGATTGGTTTAGCTCCCTTCGTTACGGGGGTTCAATTGAATTCTGCGACACTTGCCGTGTGATTGGGGGAAGGGATCACCGCACTAATTTCCTTCAATGAAAATATGGCTAACGTCATTACCAGGCTTGGAGTTCGGCAGGCTAGAGACAAGAAAATACCCACACAAATTTACAAGGGGAAGTCATCATAAAAAAAGACGATCTTTGTGGGGAAGCTGATCATGTCAAGGGGACAGAACTCGGAAATTACTTCTTTAAATCGGGTGGAAGGTGAACTGGTGTGTGTGTGAGTCGGGGGAGGTCGAAGATAAATTGGTAAAAGAAAAGGAGCTAGCTTGGGATTGGGAGGGGGGGGGGTAGAGACGTTAAAGTAAAGACGGAAAGAAATGAGAGAGATTTATTACACTGCAACAAAGTTTCTATACCAGTGAGCAGTTTCAGTTGACTTCAATGGAATTGGAATTGAGAATGATTTATTCCAAGACCAATCTCAAAGTGCAATTAAAGTTCAATTTTGTAAAAAGATTCTGTTTACAAATCAAATAACCTAATTTTAGTCTTACCTTTCAAATACTTGAAATTTTGCTGGATTCAAAGAGTCGGAATATTTGTTTAACAATTGTCAGAGAAATAGTTAAGATGGATCAAATAAGAACTTTCAAGCCTCTTAAATTTGTATAATATAATTTATTGAACATAAAATGACAAAAATCATTACATTCAATACAATATTTATTGCTAATTTAAAAGCTTTTTTAAACTTATTTTTATTAGAAAATTTATTTGGATTGCAATTTAATAAAAATTTATTTGTTAAAATTTTGTTATGAACACAATGACTGGGGTATGTTTGCAAGCATTTGACACCATTAAGTATGCTAGTCTTGTAAGACACTTGACAATTGGAATAGCTTCCACAGAAACAGTTACATCATTGTAACACACTTCAACAAAATAGTTTCACACCTGTGGAAATTACCACTACTTGTTTTTTAAGTTAATTATACTATAAGAATTGGAAATTGAATTAATTATTAGAAAAAGCTTCAAATGTTATTTTATAGATTTATTTCTGTTCAATCAGAGAAATGAGGGGAAATCCTCAATGATAAAAAGCAGTGATGAATTAACAAGTAATGACAAAAACAGAATTTCTAGGAGCATGGATTCTTAAAAATTTTCAATGATAAGGGCAGTGATAAAATATGCATAAGATCAGTTGCAAATTAATAATTAGCATGAAAGATTCGGGTCAATTGGTCAGCTGCAGTTGAAAATACTTTTATATATTTACATGAAGATATTCAAAAAGTAATGGAACATGTTCTTCATGTTATAAAGCTGATTAATAAATTATGAAAATAAACCAGTCATTTTTGCAGGGATTAAAATTTTCATAAAACAGGCATCTGGTCATAGGCAAGGCAGTTTTTAAAAACATTGATTTGTGTAACTATTTGATGAAGAAATTAACATGCATGTTGGCTTTATTTAAGTCATACAACAATGATCAATTAGGAAAAAAAAAAAATTTCAGGTGGTGTTTATCAGCAGCTGAAATAACAAATCATAATAATAATAGGACACCGGGTTGAAAGAGTGTCAGTAACTGCAGTTATAAATATGGCTGCCAGCCAGCATACAACTTGCACAGGTTCCTGGGGTCACTGGCCTTCTGAATGAGGAAGTTGACCTGTCCAGACACACTCAGCTGGGCATTGCCCTCCAGCCCATTTAACTTCTGCTTCAGCCTCAGCAAGGTTCTCTCAGCCAGTTTGCTCTGGCTTTCTCTTGATTCTGGAACAGAATAAACAAAACAAAATTTGATTGAACAACTGATGTGTTTCATGGCAGGTTTTCTGATCAGAGACAGGGAGGTAACTCTTTCATCTTTAATGAACACAAAATTAATGAACTAGGGCTGTGGAAATTTGCTATTAATTTCTCAATTAATGGTTAAAAGTTTTAGCTGCGATGAAATCCACAGAGTCAATGAAAGTAAAGCAGGAAGAGAGCAGTGCGAGCCTATGTAGGAAAGGAGAGAGTGGGTGGGGAAAAGCAACAAGGTGGTCAGCGCAAACACAACATTCATCCCATGTGGTGCAAGGGTCCCATAATCTTGGATAAGTCTATTCTCCAGACTGACCCTCCTGGGTGTGTTTGTGCAAGAGACAATGGCGATGACTGCCAGGTTTTTGATGCTCACATGGAAGTGACAAGAGACTGGACACTGTTTGTATTGTGTGATAGCCGGAATGTGCTCAGCGATGCGGCAAGAAAGTAATCTCCCTGTCTCAGCTATGTATTTCAAAGGGCAGCACTTTTATTTTTTATATTCGTTTTATTTTTGAATTGTTTGTTGAGGAAGGCTCTTTGCCGAAACGTTCCCTGTTTTGTTACGTCCTGTCAGGCTAACCCTTACCCTGTTTACGTCTTTTCCACTTACTTATTTATAAGCCTGATTGCACTCTCACCCCCATTTCGTTCACAACATTTTTGTGTGAACACTAAAATTATGTCATGGATTGTTGCAGATCAGATACAAATAGTTGGATTTATATATTCTTTATAATTGATTGAAATAAACAGATTAAATTTTTCCAGATTAAACTAATACAATTTTTAAAAATCAGTCCCAGCTCTATTTTTAGTGGACACATCAAATTCCTGGAACTGTTTAATACATTTGATTGAAATTTACTCAAAGTTTATTGTTCCCTATGAAAAAATCTCACCAGTAGTTTTCAGTCCAATGTCACTTTCACCAGCAACAAGTACCCCTTTGGCTTGACCACTTGAAGGCACCTGACCACTTGAAGGCACCTGGCCACTTGATATCAAGGTCTGGGCCAAGTTGTCCTGATTGGCTTGTTCACGCTTTCTCTGAGTTAGCAAAACACATATTTCAAAAACAGTTTTTCAAAATTGGTTTTAAAATTATATTCTTTTTTTGTTTATATAAAACAAACATATATAATTTTTTTGAAGGACATAATTTAAATTCCACCCACTCCATGCCCCAAATAAATTAAAAAAAAAAAATTTCCCCACCTCAAAAAGGTGAGATAGCAATGCCCCACTTAACATTATGGTACTTTGAGATGAATGCTACAATAAAAAGTAATCATAGTTTACAAAATCAAGCTGTTCCTGTTGGATATTATTTTATTTCCTGTTCTTTTTTTTAAATTTTACTTTCTTTTGTCATTTTAGTCTCTCATGAAAAAAGAAAAATTTAAAGCTCCAAAAACTAAAAGAAAATACATGTATTTGTTTGCATTAAATTTTTCAGTATAGAAGACAAAACAACTCACATTCAATTTAAAATTAAAGAAATATGTGTTTTCATTAAAAAAGAAGATTTTTATTTTTAATTCATCTTGTTTCATTAGTGAATAGTATTAAAAAAATAACAAAATGTCTTTTCTTATCTATAAAGACGCTCCTACTATACAGAAGATAATTGCGTCCACAGACCATGTTGGTCTGTTGGCAAGTGATGAAGCTTTCACAGGCCACGGCTATGAGGGTTCCACGAATTATCCAGCCACCTTTACTTCCTTAACTCCTAATGTGCCATAAGGTTTTCGGAATAACTTCCGCCTCAGTGCCGTAAGAATTTCCCAAATGCGATCAACCGGTTATGAAATTTAAAAAATTACATAAAAATCCATTTAAATTATCATCGTCATACTGACTTCATCTTTTAGGGTAACAATGGTTATTTTATGTATCCAAAAGACCGTTTTGAGTGTAAAACAATTTTTAACTGTAGTTTAGTACTATTGTTTTAGTAATGAAGTAAAGCAAAATCGTAAATTTGAAAAAAACCTGTAAAAACTTCCAAAAAACTTCGCGAATCCAGCAATAACACTAGCAAGGGAAACAGCCACCATTGCTGGAAGTCGAAAACATCGTTTTTCACGCACTGAAGAGTTTTTATTTTCTGTAAGTTCGTTTCTAAAGAGAGTTCTATCGAGTCGCACATTATCGCGCTTTGGTAAAAAAGGTAAATCACGCATTATCGCGCTTTGACACATTAAGAGTTAACTATGTCAGGTACCCATTCGTAGCTGGGTGGACTCGGGGACACCCTAGGCTCCAGGAACAAATCCTTGCCTTCACATAGATTCGAACCTGTGTGATTGGTACTCCAGCGAGCGCGCAACCCACTCTACCACCGTGCCTTAACAAAAAAAATGTACTGCAGGATGTACTCTCCACAATAAAATGAAATAATAAGAAAATAATTATTTCCACTAAGGAATAGTTACAATTTATATATTCATTAGGGCTGCGGAAATGCTCGATTAATCTCTCGATTAATCAGTAATTTTTTTATCTATTAAAATTATTTTAATCGATTAAAATTATTTTAATCGATAAAATAGTGATTAAAATTATGGAAAATTGTTTCCATGATACTATTGATTTATCAATAAATAATCAATTATTAATAATTAAAAATAGTTGCTTTTTTACGTTCAAACTTCTCCATTAAAAAAAAAAGATTTTTAAAGTGTAAACTTTCAGATAAGCTGTTTTATAAGAAAAATGATATCAACAATTAAACATTGTTTTTACTTAATTATCAATCACACAATTTAAATTTATCAACATTAAAATGAACTACTGATATCTGAATAAAAAAAATGTGAATTGCCCGGTTTTGTTAATTCCCTTGAAATTTTCAGTTTAATGACGTCATACATCTTATTTTTAGCTTTCATCAAAATTATCGATTAATTATTCGGTAATTTTTCAAAAGTTAACGATTAATTTTAAATTAATCGATAACAGTTCTAATATTCATAGATATTTATGTTAGTATATAGATTTATATTTCTCCTGACCTGAATGGCCAACGCTTGTTGAGGCGTGAGTGTCCAATGAGACAAGGGATCATAGAGTAAAACCTGGACAATGGTCAGTAAAGATTCACTGTTGTCCTTCATGACATGCATTGTTTTCTCACAGCATCTGACAAAAAAGATTGATACAAAAGTGGTAAAAGTAAAAGTTCATAGCTCTGTGATCAAAGTTCATAGCTCTGTGATCACAGTTCATGGCTCTGTGATCAAAGTTCATGGCTCTGTGATCAAAGTTCATAGCTCTGTGATCAAAGTTCATAACTCTGTGATCAAAGTTCATAGCTCTGTGATCAAAGTTCATAACTCTGTGATCAAAGTTCATAGCTCTGTGATCAAAGTTCATA
>MUZC01001027.1:83579-125299 GCA_002072015.1 Radix auricularia
CTTACATGTAGACTATAATCTGCCAGTTCTATCAAACATTCCTTACATGTAGACTATAATCTGCCAGTTCTATCAAACATTACTTACATGTAGACTATAATCTGCCAGTTCTAGCAAACATTACTTACATGTAGACTATAACCTGTCAGTTTGAGGGACCACTACTTACATGTAGATGACTTCGACAGTCTTTAGCCTGCCAGTCCTTAGGTCTGTATCTGGCATGAGCTCCAGCCGATGATGACGACTTGATGAGATACTCCCCTAAGGGTTTTGTCCCTTCACACCACTGTAGCAGGCCACATTTCTGACTAAGAGGGATAACCTGCAACAGATATATGGGAGATAATTATTTATATTCTGTCCACTTGTTGTAACTGAATCTAACACAGTTTGTTTACAAAGGAGAATGGGGGAGTGGGGAATGTGGTGTGCAGTCTTGTTAGCAAAATTTCAGGCAGTGGAAGTCCCAGATATGATAACACAGAATATAAATAGTTGACTACAGTAAAGTAAAGTAAAGTTCCACTTTCAGACCAAACTGGCCTACGGGGCAAATGAAGCAGCATTCACAAATTTCTATAACCACTGCATTCGAGGGGATTGTGTGGCTAGCACAATGCCCAGCCCCCTTTACTTCCCCAACTGTTGTAAGGTACCCATTCAGAGCTGGGTGGATTGTGCAGTGCAGGTGTTCATATTACTACATATATAGACCTGCGTCTTGATTGCTCTAGTTTCTTGCAAATTATAAATAACATATATATATATATGACACCCTTGGTGTTACTGCCATGCCCTGGGTGGGGTAGAATTCATCTACATGTAAGAAGTGGGCTGTGACCCAGGGGATCCCCTTCTTGTTTACCCGTTCAAGTTCTGATCGTCTAGAACTGTTCTGACTTTTGGGGCTCTTCAACAATCTTAGGTTGTGACGCCCGAATGGACTCACCTTGTAAGTTCTAATCTTTAACTGTCTCTGTCTCGTTTCTTCTGCCCCTGCCAGCAGCTGATTCACAAGGGAGAAAACCTGCTGCATAACTGCATCCTGTCTCAGGTCATCTCGACCCTAAGTACATTAATAAATTTTTTTTAAAAGTCAAATAACTGAGTAACAAATTTATTTCTCTTTCAAATACATTTTATTTTCACTGACATTATCATATGCCAAAAATACTTGTTAATTTTAACAGTGACTTCAGATATGCAGATATAAGTTTGCTGATAAAATGTTAGATTCTAATGAGAAAAAGAATCCTTTACTCCCTCCTTTAATAACAAAAAATATTGAACAAGATTGAATCATTCTAGTAAACACAGTGTCTATGAGATTACAGTTATTTTACAATAAGCTGCAAAACTTAAATGGCATTAGCAAGTAATTTAGTAAGATTGATTCATTCTAGTAAAGACTGTAACACTGAGATTAGTTATTTTTAGGGCTGCGGAAATTAACGATTAATTTCTCGATTAATCGGTAAAAGCTTTTTATCTATTAAAATTATTTTAATCGATAAAATATAGTTTAAAATTAAAGAAAATTGTTAAAAAAAATTTTCGATTTATTAATAAATAATTAGTTATTTATATATGATAATAGTTTTTTAAAGTACAAACTTCTCAGTTAAAAAAAAAGATTTTTAAAGAGAAAGCTTTAAAATATGCAGTTTTTATGAGGAAAATGATATCAAAAAATAAACATTGTTTTTACTTAACAATAACAAAATTAAAATTCATTGACATTAAATTGAACTACTTATATTGAAATATATCTCCTAAAAATATTATACTTTTTTAATTAAATACTAAAGTTATGGGCATTTTATGAAATTTTCAGTATAATGACATCATACATCTTATTTTCAGCTTTAATCAAAATTATTGACGATTAAATTTAAATTAATTGATAGCAGCCCTAGTTATTTTACAATAAGCTAAAAACTTAAATGGCATTAGGAAGTAATTTAACAAGATTAAATTTTCATTTGAAGAATCTTTAAAAAAAAATTTGAGTTCTATAAATCTATAGGACTTTTTCTCACAATATTTTCTAACAAGACTTTTTCAGAATGATGCAGAGGTAAAGAGGAAAAAACAATTTCTGATAAAGAAAATGAGCATTTATCAAAGTTTAAACCCTGAAAGGCCAACCAATAAGTCCAGTACCTTGACCAGCTGTGTTCTTGGCTGACCATCCGAGCCATGACATATTATGACCTTAGGCAAGTTGATACCACCAATGAATCTAAAGTCTTTATCAAATTTAACAGGTGACACAAGGTTTTTGTAGCTGCCTGTTGGATCCACCTAAATGAAGTGAGAATTAAAAAAAAGTTTTTTTTCGCTTACATCATGTTTATGCTGTCAGTCATGAAGCAAAAGCATTTTTTTTTTAAATCCCAGAAGCTTTGTTAGAGAATATTTAAACAAATCAAATGAATTAAGATTACACACTACATGTGAGTAATTTCTGAGGGAGGAGAGTGCTCAAACTTTCTGAAGAAAATAAACAGATATGTTTAGTATGGACAAAAAAATCAACATAAATGTGAAAAAGACACGTCAGCCAAATGTCTTCTTCAGGACAAAATACAAAATAAGAAGTAACAATTATTTTAAATTAGAAACTTTAAGTGCACCCCCCAAATTTTTTTTTTAGCTGTCTCTGATTCTTTGTGGAAGAAATGGAATCATCTAACAAATTTAGTTCACCCAAATGATTGGCAACCTGCATTTTTTGCTATTGTTAAGCAGCCAAACTTACTACACACCTGCATAAGGGAATTAAAAACTCATAAGAGCAGAAAAAAAAGCAATATAAGAAACTTACTTTCAATTCTACTGATGGAAGCAAGACATTGTCCAACTTGGCAAGCTTGAGAATACTTAAATGTTTTGGAATGGGTTGAAAACCTGGTAAAAATGTCAAGATTGGTAATTGTTTTTTCCTGGCATAGTAAAACAATATATGAAAAATATTTTCTAAAATCAAAACAATTTATTTCTTATTTGTGATATGATTTAAAAATTTTTGTTATAGAACGTTTTAGAGGAAAAAAAAAATTAAATAAACCAATACCAGGAACATGCAAATTATACTTGAACCTTAATAAAGAAGGGTCTCTTAAATCACAAGTTTGATTAACATTTAAATGGTGTGATGAAAAATGTAGTGATTTTCAATTAATCCTTCATTGAGGTTTATGAATGCCAGGAGGACGCTTCATTTCAAATAAGTAGGTGACAAACCTGCTTTGTTGATGACAGGTGAGTTAGCCAACTGGATGTAGGCCAGGCACAGCTGCTCCATGTTTTCCACAATAGCAGAAACTTTTTTTCTTTTCTTTAAAAGTTCCAGCAAGTTTTTAGCAGCTTCCACCCTAGCCTGATAGGTTGAGTGAAACAGAACAATATAAACAACAGTCAACTCACCCTATGAATTGTTTCATAAATTTTTGCTTTATTTTAAAATAAATTTTTAACTGTGGATAAAACAAGCCTTCACAGTTTTTATACCGCTGTAAGCAGATGTGGGTGAGAAGAACTTTAAGGCAGATCATTGATCAACTGTTGATCCATTTAGAAACCTACCTGTCATTACCTGGAGGTCTAACAGCCCTGTCACGTTATGGGAACTTATCAATAATTTCATGAAAATTTAGCTCTGATGACATAATTTGAGTTCTAAATATCCTTTCACAAGTTCCCCTGAAGTGTAAGTATTTTTAAAGTCTGAATAAATCAGAAAAGCTCTACTCACGGCTTCAGCTATTTCACTTTCACTTGTGGCCAGTTTTCCTTTGGTCCCTGGCTCTGAATCCTGGGACAAAATCTCATCGTCTTTATAGGCATGGGCTAAAGCCAAAATGATCCATAAGGCATGATGGGGATGGTCTTCTGCTACCCTTTGCATTAACTGAGAGCAAATGTGGGCATTTTTCCAAAAACACAAAGTCTATCACATGATATTGAAAATTGCATCCCAACTTTAAGAACTTATTTGTTTATACATATATTTAAAAAATTTCATTTGCTAATAAATTTTCAACTAGATTAAAGAATTTTGACAATCTTAAAATTTTTACTATAACCATACTGTCACAAGAGTCCTAATAATTATATCTGGACAAGATTCATAAAATTTCTATTATACAAGGAACAACAACTGCTAACAGAAACAAACTTTAATGGCGTCCCTCCTTGCCACAACAACCTCTACACAAAAACTCTCTAAATTTCTACACACATTCTAATGATGTCAACAAAAACAACTACAGTAGAAGTCTGATAATCCGGCACGTTCGGGACCGGCTCGGTGCCGGACTACCGAAAATTCCGGTCAATCGGGCAGTGCCTCTTTTTTTTAGTGTAGGCTTTGCCGTAAAACAAATGTACTTACATACATAAATCGTAATTATAGGAACAATTAGGTTAATAATTAATCTATAAATACAGGATGCAAATACAACAAAGTTTATTTTACATTTCATATAATGTATGGACACGTACTGTAAAACATATTTCACTTAGATTTTAAAAATTCACAAAATGTCTTTTTGTTTTCTTGACTTTTGGCGTTTAGTATAAAATTTATTTCCAATGATTTCTGAAGGACTGTAGCTAGTACTACTACTACTAGCCTCAGCAAAAGAGATAAACTAAAAAAAAATGGTGAAGACGCTTCATGATTGATTAACTGTGCTGCACTGCACCTGTATTTGTTGTGACAGCTGAGACTAGCCGGCCGCTAATTGTTTCCGAACAATACAGAACGCTTTTAGATGATCCCGAACTACCCCGAAAACTTCCGAATAGCCCTCGAGCGTTTTTATTTGCTTTAAAAACACACGTTTGGGGAAAACCAAAATTTTAAAATTTTCCGAAGCAATGTCGGACTATCAGCTTTCCGGACTGTTGGATGCCGGACATCTACAGTACTTAGAAATGCTTTCGCACCGACTAGCTTCAATAACACTAGCATGACCACCAAACACACCACTGTGTGCAACTCATAAGTTACAAGGGAAAATTGGTTGTCCATGACAGACACCGTAACACACAGGTTCCAAAAAAATGATTTTGAAGCAGTTTCCTTTTTTTAACAGTCTAAAAGTTTTTAAAAGCTATAATGTTTGATTTCTGTCTTACAGAATTTGTTTTTAAAAATACTTTTTAAAAGATCTTAAAAATTTTTTAAAATGTGCATGGGTAAGAGGTCTTGTTTTAACACTGTGGGATAGCATCTCAAAAAACAAAAATGAATGTATGTTAAGTTTATATGCTTGTCTCTGAGAAAACGTGATGCTTACCTCAGTAAGGATGGGCTGAAAATTTGTCTTGTCTGTTGAACTCATTCGAGCCGCAAGTTGATAGAACAGGGGCAGGAACTTGTAACTTTTTATAGATTTTAAATATTTCTAGGAAACAAAAGGGAAATAACTTGTTGGAATTCAATTATAAAGTAAGCTTACGAATGCTCAGCCTTTAAGAGCACAAGCAGTTTGTCTTTAAATAATATTATGTTTTATAAGCAGATTTATAGCACAACTAACAAAGGTCTTAAGGCAGTAAAAGGTAAACAGTGACAATTATGAAAAAAGAAGTAAAAAAAAAAGAAAAGAATTTAATAAATTAATAGGGCTGTTAACAATTAATTTAAATTAAATAATTAACTTTTAAAAAATAAAAGATTTATTAATCATTTATTTTCATTAAAGCCAAAAATTGAAATTTATGGTGTCATAAGTAACATTTATTAAAAATACTTGTCAAAAATCAAAATAACCTTGCAATGTCTTCTTTATATGACATCTTTTAACTAACAACGCAAACAGACAAGTGTATTAACATTATTTGGTTGCGCTGGTCTTATTGACAATATGATGAGCCAAGCTGAACAATCGTTCACATAGCTTTAGTTTTTCTCAGCTGAAGTTTCTGATACTGTAGTGGATGTTTGGTTTTCAGGTGATATGTAAGCAAAGTGTTAGAACCATGGTAGCAATGTTCCCTTTAAGCAGCGTGGCTGCGCAGATATTTGACCAACGCCAGGAATGAGTTTAGAACACCGCGCAGCAAATTTTGTAAAATATTGCACAAAACATGGACATTGTGCAACTTTGCACACGAGTTTTTTTTAAAACTTTGCACACGGACCAACGAAGATTAGATTTAGAGGAAATATAGCATGGTAGGCAATCGATTTCTCTCAATGGACACAATAACCTTTATCAGTCACTATAGTCAATAGTTTAAAACCAAAATGTTCGTGTAATTGTCCAAAAAATGAGTTTATATTTATGGGCAGAAATATTTTACTTTTTGACTTCCAGTACATTTACAAGTGGTGGGTCGATTAATCTTTACAAAATTAATTGTTAAATTTTTAAAAGATTAATCGAGAAATTAATCATTAATTTCCACAGCCCTAATATTAAATCTTTTTTACTTTCAAAGCTTAAAATAAAATTAAAAAATAAATAAATAACATAAGTTATATTTTGTTTATAGCAAGCATGATTGTATGAAGGTTGTTCTGTCAAACAGTTTGAAACTGTCAGGCGAATCAAGGTATAATTGATGAAAATATGCCATAAAAACCAGCAAAGCCATATATGAAGGGGACTAATCTTTATTAAAGCGGGAACATCTGTATTTTGTTTTTATTTATCTTATTTGAAATTTATATTTTGCAATGAAGTTTTCCTCTGTGGTAAAGGGATGGTTTACAGGCTACCAAATTTCAAAGCCCTGCCAAAGTCAAGAATTCAAAAATAAAAAAGTCATTTATTTTCTATTTATGATAAAGCTTAAACGTGATCTTGCTATAATTTGTATAATTAAAAACAGTGAGAATATTTTATCCCTAAACTTGACATAGACACATGAAGGGCAAAACGTCTTTGTCTTTTTGTGCCCCCAAGCAATGTAATTCTCTTCTATTACACATTCAAAGTATTCCAACTACATGTACTCAGGCCTTCAAGACTGTACTAAAAACACATCTCTGCAAACTTTACTTTCAAAATTAATGAAACAATAATCAAACATTTCCTTAAAATGATTTACATAGCTTATAGGCACTGTAATATCATTGTATGTTGTATATGATTTAGGATATGAATGTTTTAAATTGAATGCATTGATAATTATTTGTGTTACTATTTTTACATAAAGCGCTGTGAGCCCGGATGCATGCTGGGGTACTTTGCTATACAAGTTATCTTCAAATTTTTATGTTATTATTATAACATATTATATTATATTATGTTATATTATTATAAAAGCCAAACTTCTAAATGTCCACGACAACCATTTGCATGTCACTAACCGTCATCAACACATTGACTTCATCGTTGTCACAGTTCTCAAACCACAAGGCCACCACCCTGAAGACCTTGAGGTCGTGCAGGTCACTGTGCTGAAGACACCTGAGGTAGTTGACCAAAGCCTGTTGCAGGTACTTGCCCCTGTCTTCAACCATGGAGGTGATCTCTTGCTCATCAATTTGCATGTTTTTCTCTATCAGTTTCAGGTATTTACTGAAAATATGTTGATAGTTTAAAGAAAATTCTAACATTATTTATTCTGAAGCTAATTTATCTCTGTTACATCTTTTGTGAATTAAATTTTGTAAACAACAGATTTAAAAATTATATGTAACAAAAACTTTTAATTTGATTTGCTAAGTCACTTCTCACAAGTTTCACCATTTCCATTACATCAAACTGCATAAACTTAATAAAAAATACAAATAAATATTTAATAAAACAACAAAACACAAGAAATCAAATCAACTGGCACCTATTGTCTCTAAAAGCAAAATCTTGACACTCCTCAAGTTCTGACTTTGACCTCTGCAGGAGATTTTGTTTGTCTTGGAATATTGGAGATCTCATGTAGTCAGCCACCTGCTGGTACTGCTCGTCTGCAAACCTGGCCAGGGACATGAAACAGTTGGGGGCCGTGCTGTCACTTGCTGTAGACTGGCTGTGATTCAACATCAGGTCGACAGTCTGGTCACAGTGAGAGAGATCAGTCAGATTGATTATAACGTCAAATATAAATGGGATATTAGAATATGTGAGACCGATACACTTGATTGTGTAAAAGAAAATCATGATTTTGGCAGTCATGGTTACTGATGATTGTTAATTTAAGCACTAATACTTTCTGAAACAATCACTTATGATTAAAGTGGGCATAGAGGCACTATTACCTTCTGGAGGTAATCACTTATGATTACAGAGGGCATAAAGACACTATTACCTTCTGGAGGTAATCACTTATGATTACAACAGAGGGCATAAAGACACTATTACCTTCTGGAGGTAATCACTTATGATTACAGAGGGCATAAAGAAACTATTACCTTCTGAAGGTAATCACTTATGATTACAGAGGGCGTAGAGGCACTAATATCTTCTGGAGGTAATCACTTATGATTACAGAGGTTGTAGAGGCAATATTACCTTCTGGAGGTAATCACTTATGATTACAGAGGGTGTAGAAGACTTTGTCTCAGCCAGCCAGTTGCCGTAGGTCCCTAATGCTTGAGCGTACACAAAAGAGGGACTTGTAGAATCGGGGGCTAGATCCTATGGGATTATACACACACAAGAAATGTCATTAATTAATGAATTAGTTAATAAATAAAGCTTCCATTTATTGTTTTCTTACACAAATAGTTTGTGTAATTTGTTTTTTATTAAAAAGCTTTATGCAGTCTCATTCTGTATGATACATTAATAAATAATATTTAAGGAAAGCATTAGCAGACCATGTAAAAACTTTAACCCCAATTCCCTACCTGACTCAGTTTGGTGATGAGATTTTTCATGATGCCCATGGCAATGTTCACTTCACCTCTGGCCCAGAACAGATTAGCTTCTTCAATGAGCAGCTGCTCTGTGCTTAGCCTAGACGTTCGACTCAAGTCCTTGGTCTTCAGTTCCCTAACAGCTTTCTCAGCCAACTGTGAAACGTAGAGACATTGAGCTCACTAAATTGTCCACAAGATGAAATGCATCATTTACAATCTGGGTTTATGTTCACAGTAATTTTAGTTAATCAATTTTCAAAAAAGTGTTGCAACTACAATTTACCTGAGTGTATTAAAAACAAACAGCATATATCGTCATTTTAAATTACAGTCGAAACCGCTTAAGTCGACGGCGTTGGGGTATGAAAAATGGCATCGACATAACCGATGATCGAGTTAAAGCGAAAACCAATATGGCGGCAAAATATTAACATGCGCTTGAAATTTCTTTATGTACGTGTTGTGCGTTAATTAGTGATGGGACGATTAATCAGAATCGTATCGGAATATCGGGACCCTATTTCTTCACTCTTTCTTAAGGTTGTTAAGACCGTTCGTTTTTAAAGACCGTTTAAGTTTAAATATAACGCTGTTTTGTGGTGATTCCCAGATTGAGCGATACTATGCCTTCGAAGCCACTTGCTTGATTTTCCTTACAAGCTACACAAATAAGTAACCTACACATCCCCTCATTGTCCCCGAACCATTCTCTTCTGGACTCGGAATGGTCTATCGTGACCTATATATGACTCATGACAAAGCGAACTCTTCTCTTATATAAACGTACACAAATAAATTAGGTACTCCTTTTGAACTTTTGAACCTTCAACTTTGACATATTTTAATTAATTCTAACCAATAGTTAAATGGCTTTTGCACACGGCCACTTCTTATGAATGAAACAATGAGAACAAAGCAGTAGTACAGTACATGTAATAGTCAAAATGAGGTTGAAGGATGAATGGTTGCCAATCACAACAAGTCTGCACACGGTACATTTTATTATTCCATTATTCCATACGATCAATCGGCTTAGAATTCCTACGGTAACTTGATGCTAATAAGAATAACCAACAACAATGGTGTGGGAGATTGAGAGTGGGGGTGGGTAAACTGTCTGTAGTCTGTTATATTATATATTTTAAAATCTGGGGAGCCTTGTTTACAGTAAGCAGCCTATGATTTTGGTATCGTCCCATCACTAGCGTTAATAAATGATAATGTTCATGCACGTGTTTTTGGAGTTTTTTTAAAATACAACAGCATTGCCGTTATTTGTTTGATGAAGCTATCGGCATGCTATAAAATTGTACATACATGTTTGCTAACAACAAAAGGTATATGTGCACCAACTGACAGCAGAAATTTACAAATTTAAAATAAAAACCAACGTCGATTATCGATAAAAACTTTTATTATTCTCCAACACATCTCTGAAACTGGCGATTTAAGTTAGCAACACAGGTCTCAACGCAAGTACCAGAAGCAACACAGCGCTGAGAGCAAAACGCAAGTGGGCTGTGACGTCACCAGCAGACCCTGGTGAGACAGAAATTATAGCTAACATTTTCAAAAGCTGGCGATTGGTCATGGGGATCGAGATAACCGATGTTAAGTGGCAAATTTGACCTTTTTTGTGCTCGTGTTATGAGGTTTCGGCGACTTTAAAAAATCGAATTAAACGACGCGAAAATACTAAGACAAAGAGAGAATTTGGCGGTTCCAATAAAAACCGTCGACATAATAGGGTGGTCGAGCTAAGCGAGCTCGAGGTAAGTGGGTTCCACTGTAATTAATAAGTTTTATAAAATACCTAACTTCCTTAAAATTAATAAACATTGAGTTCATGGAGGTTAATTGTGATTCACCTGGAATCTTTTAGCCTTCCTGCCGCACGCAGCTAAATTCCATAATGCCCTGACCTCCAGGTCTTCACCAGAATGACTTCCCCTTTCTGCCAGTATTTTCCCCACAGATGCTCCGAGATGCAGCTGAGGTTTGTTGTACTCGAAATGAACACAGTTTTCATGGGAGCCATGTGCCAGTAGGGATATGTCCCTACCACTGAAATAAATTATTTATTTTCTCAACATAAGGCTGAGTGTCAATAACCAAACCAAATATTTCCAAATAAAGTATTGAAATAGAAATTCTGTTAGGAATATAAGGTTAAAAGTTAAAGAAATTGTTTGTTTGTTTTTTTAAAGAACCACATTGCCAACAATTACATGCTTTAGCTTTTATTCCAATTTACCTATGTTTCACTAACTTCCTAATCATATCTGTCAGTAGTGATATTATTCTGACATTGTGTTTAAGGGCCATCCATAGATTAAGTCACATCAATTATGTGATTTTAAACCCCCCTTATCCACTCCCAATATGACATCAAAAAGCTTTAACATGCACCCCTTAAAAGCCGTATTTTCTAATTGAAAATTAGCAATTTGCAAATTACTTTTTGTCATTTCAGTATTCATTTAGTGTAAGGCTGCACTCTAAGATTGTAACATGTGTGAGCCATTGAAAAACGTCATTAAATAAATTGAAAGAAAACAAATATTTAAGTGTAACTTTATTTAAAGTTGCCCGTTTTTGATGTAACGTCACATTTCTTAAACACTTCAGTGTCAAACATCCTCCCAAATGCATGACACCCTTCCCCAACTTAATCGCATGACATCCTTTATGGACGGCCCTGTAATGTGGTTAGTTTTCCCCGTTCTCTTGTAGGTATTATTACACATTAATATTTACTTAACAATATAAAATTGAAATTCTCAGTAATCACAAAATAAATTTAATGGAGCGACTTATGTACAATTTTACAAGGTGAAAATAGAAATCAACACAAACATCTGTCTCTCTCGTGCCTTTCTCTACTCTCAACTACTGTCTTCTAATGCATTCTGGTATATGCCTTTCTTCTGTCACGTGACCTCCTCTCAAACACGCATTTTCGCACATGACAGGCCACTTACATGTGAAATGATGGCTTCCAAAAATAAAGTTAACACACAGCCTTGACCTTTTGTGACTTGTGATAAGTGATACACAGTTTATTATTTGAAACTTAACAATTAACTTTGCAATGGCTACCACAACTTAACTCTTTTTCTCCGTAATTATTTTCCACGTTTTGACAGAATTATCTATTTTGGAAATTTGTCGCGAGCTACCATGCCATCTTAAAATGTTAATAACTTTTTTATTTTTTAACAGATAATGATATATTTGGTATTGAATTGAAGGGAAATGAATGATGTTTTTAGGCAACACACTCCTGACCTTATTTCCATAAAATAATATGATTTTGTTGTAATGAAAATAAAGTTTTATTTAAAAATTTTAAATTTATTTTTTACAAAACCTCATTCAAAGTCACTAAAATTTAGATTTTTTATCTAAAATGTAATAAAGTAGTGTTTTTTTAGAAACTATATTCATTTTTGCAGCAAATAGAAACAATGTCACTTCAAATAAGCAAATAAATATAATATTAGAGCTCATTATCCATGGTCACTCACACTGGAAAATTATACAAAAAATTGAACTGCTTACAATGGAACTTGAAGCTATACATACTATTTTGTAACTAGAAATTGCTTTAAATTATATCTAAAACTGCACTTAGTTTTAGTGAAAAGTTTAGCAGCTTTCAAATTACATTACATATAGTCAATATTATTATTTGTAGTATAAATATTCATCAAGATTTGAGACGTGGGTGGGACATGATGTTTATCAACAGATGACTTGTCAACTTATTTTTTTTATCAACTACTACTACTAGTACTAGCACTAAGACTAAGCGTATGTTTCATCGGCAATTTAAAATTAATATCTCAATAATCATTTTAAAAAACTATACCTTGTTCTTGTTTATCATCGTAGTATTTAGAATAATATTAGATCAATAACCAGATGAGCTAGTTGAATATCCATGTTTGTAAACAAACGTAAAAACGAAAATGAAAACAAGCCTTTCAAGCGCTTCTTTCGTGGTGAAAACACGTTCAAACAATCGATTTCTGACTTTTTAATTCAAGGGAAATCATTCTAGAATACATTAAAACTAATTTTAGTTAAATAGCTATGTAAAGAAACGAAACTATTCCCTTTTAATAAATCAACGCTGCCATCGTTGATCCGGCAGAAACGTCATTTTGAAATCAACGATGGGAGCGTTGTTCCGGAGAAAAAGAGTTAATACAAATTAAATTGGTAAATGAAATTTAAAAAATACAGTGTTAAAACTTGTTAATAAATCCACTGGGTTTGAATATATTTTGAAGAAAAATTTAATCAATTAACTCACTTGAGTGAACATTCCAGCAATTAACTCACCTGAGTGAACATTCCAGCAATTAACTCACCTGAGTGAACATTCCAGCAATTAACTCACCGTGAACATTCCAGCAATTAACTCACCTGAGTGAACATTCCAGCAATTAACTCACCTGAGTGAACATTCCAGCACATGGTCAAGGTGACTCAAGCACTGTAGCTGACACAGAAAGGGAAATAAGCTCTGGCTGTTTTCCACCTTTGGATCAAAGCTGCTGACCACAAATATCCTGCAGAAATGTATTTTTTTTAAATAATTATTTTTCTTATACTTATATCTATAACTTGTCACTACTTATATCTATAAATTGTCCCTACTTATATCTATAATTTGTCACTACTTATATCTATAACTTGTCACTACTTATATCTATAACCTGTCACTACTTATATCTATAACCTGTCACTACTTATATCTATAACTTGTCACTACTTATATCTTATCTTATCTTAGATATACAGACGCTCCTTCTATGCAGAAAATAATTGCGTCCACAGACCATGAGAGATGATCTGTTGGCAAGTGATGCAGCGGTCACAGGCCACGGTGATAGGGGTTCCACGCATTACCCCAGCCGCCTAACTATTATCTAGTTAGGTACCCATTCAGAGCTGGGTGACTCGGGGACTCCTCAGGTCCCAGGAACAAATCCTCGCCTTCACGTGGATTCGAAACTCGTGACCATCGGTATGACAGTCAAGCGCGCTACCTCTCGACCACCACATCCCACTATAAATCTATAAATTGTCCCTACTTATATCTATAACTTGTCCCTACTTATATCTATAACTTGTCACTACGTATATCTATAACTTGTCATTACTTATATCTATAACTTGTCACTATTTATATCTATAACTTGTCACTACGTATATCTATAACTTGTCACTACTTATATCCATAACTTGTCACTACGTATATCTATAACTTGTCACTACTTATATCCATAACTTGTCACTAAAGCTTTGAAATGTGGGTCCCTCCCCTCATTACTCCTGGGTTCTTGGGGAAAATCCAACTAGAATAAGTGCCTAAGACTAATATAACATTGGTCTGGCAGTGTATGGATATTTAACACACTGACAAATTAATTAGAATATGTGGTCTAAACTTGTATTTTTGTGCTCAATGCAGTAAAATTTTAAAGTTTAAACTTCAATTATTGAATCCAATTGCTAGTTTTTTTAAGAACGGATATTTTATTATTAAGAAATAATGTATAAATAAACAGTAGATTAAAATCTTGAGAGGGGTTGTTGCAAAATAAAAGATAAGATGAGTGGTGGGGGGGGGGGGGGTTATGATCTTTTACCTAGCAGCTTCTACAGCACATTTGGCCACGTCCAAGTGTCCATCTCTTAGGGATGACATGGCATGGTACAGTGACTGATGAAATGGGACACTTGTCTTTTGCCTGATATATATAAAAAGTAAATTAATATTTGTATTAAAGTTATTTTTATATCTTAGAATCTGACATAGGAATATTATTAATTTATGAAGACACAAGATGAAAGAATTATTTTTTTTTAAATTCTTACAGTTCGAAAAAATTTCTAGATTTACCTGGCAGGTACCTTGGCGTCCCACTGTCCAAGCTTCCATGCAGCCTGGTAGGCAAATTCCTCCAGCTCACTTGTCTGTGACGAAGACTGGGGCGACATTCCCCATCTGTCATCTTTAAGTTTAGACAAGCAACGCTGCAGGATGTAGTCTGCCCCACAGGATTCAATGGCCTGCAAATTGAATTAAACATGATTCTTAGTGGCACACAGTCAATGTTTATAATTACAATGAACAATCATAATGAACCTTCTAAAGAGTAGCAAAAACACTTGCACAAAACATGTACTAATTTATTATATTGATGTTGAGCAGGGTATATATCAACAGTTGATAAAAGAAACCAGAGAAAACAAATTGAACCCAGTTAGTGGAAACTTCAGTATTTAAATTATAATTCTGAAGCATAAATTTTTTAAAAATATTTAAAAAATCATAAACTTTTTAAAAAAAAGTCTGATCTTTTATTTTGAAAAAAAAAAAAGTTAGTTTCTCAAATAAAATGACAAGTAATGTGATAGTTTTATGCCATGTACAGAATTGTTGACCAACCTGAAGCAGTGGAGTTATTGACTGTGATGAGCTGTGAGATAGTTTTATGCCATGTACAGAATTGTTGACCCACCTGAAGCAGTGGAGTTATTGACTGTGATGAGCTGTGAGATAGTTTTATGCCATGTACAGAATTGTTGACCAACCTGAAGCAGTGGAGTTATTGACTGTGATGAGCTGTGAGATATTTCTATGTCTAGAGTGGTAAGTGCCTTGGTTTGCTCCCCTTCATTAAGGTATGTCTGGACTCTGATAAATACATAAAACACGTAAGTGCGTGTGTTAGTGTGTGTGTTTACATATTTGTTTAACTTAAACAAAAAATGGCAGCAATGACAAAGTTAACCAATATAAGGAAAAGCAAAAACATTAGCCTTTACAGAGCTCTCATTAAAACTATTGTCCTGTATGGGTGTGAGACCTGGACACTAATGGCAACCACTGAGAGCAAGCTGCAGGCATTTGAAAAAAAATGCATGAGGAAAATTCTCCAGATCTTTTATCTAGAACACAAGACCAATGAATATGTCTGGGACAAAATAAACTCTATTGCGGGTCATCAAGAAACCATTATAACAACAATTAAGAGACGTAAGATGGCATGGTTCGGTCATGTAGTGCGACATGATATCCTGATAAAAATCATCCTTCATGGCACTGTAGAAGTCCGCCGGGGAAGAGGTCAATAAGAACATAAAGGAATGGACGGGGATGAGATTGAATGAATTATGGGCTGACACTGAAGATAGGCAAATGTGGGCATCGTTGTCTGTTGATGTGTCCATGCGCTCCTTCCAAGGGTCACGGAACGGAATATAATTTTATTTTATCAGCTGACTTTGATATCAATGAAGCTACTTATCCGCTTATTATCAGTTGTAACCAATTATGAAATTATGTTATGCTAATACTGTGGGGAATTTAGGTCGGGCGAACTTTGAGATGGGTCTGGCTGACGGCCTTGAGGAGCCCAAAAGTCTGGCGGGTTTAGTCCACCGACCGGAGGGCAAATGTGACGGGCGGATGTTACCTGTAATCAAGGCTTGGCAGACGGAACGGCCCAGGTGTCATGTATGGTCAGTCAGAGCGACTCGGGTAGGGGATTAGTGACCAGTGATAGATTATGTCAAACCACCCCACACCGTCTTATCTAGGGGAGGTACAAAACATGATTGACATATTGATCTTCGGACGGTGAGAGTTGGAGGGGGCGGAGTCTGAGAGGTATAAGTGAGAGACGGGGAGACGAAGGGACACACGCGGACGGAGAGAGACGGAGAGAGAGATAGATACTAGTGAGAGATGTAGCCAGAGTTAGAAGAATGATAGTTGACGAAGTAAGGAAATAAAGAGATATTTCAGTTGTTCTTGACTCGTTGAGTTGGTGTTTAAATAATAAATAACCAAGTGTGTGCAGATTAGGGAAATAGAGTGCAAGTACATAGAGACAATTATCCGAAGAGCAACGTAGGAATTTCACAATACATACATAAATGGTAATTTACATTAGCATGATTAAAAAAAACAAAAACAACTGTTGCATAGTGAAAAACAAGTTCTTTCTTATATGAATTTAATTTGAATTCCAAATAAAATTTTTTTTTTTTCAAAATCAAATGTTAAATCATTTCAAAGTGATTCATTGACAAACAAACAAAATATTATCTAGAAATAATTTAGATTTGGATTTAATTTAAATGAATAAAAAAAAGTAAAAATAAGGTAATACTCTAACATTTGTGCAGCAGCAAATCATGCTCACCTCGCCATTGGTTCTGCTATTCTGCCAGCCCCACAACCATATATACCATCTGGGTCACCAATGTTCTTGTAAGCTTCCAAAAGTAGTGCCTGCAATCTTTGCCCATCATTCTCCTGAGAGTTAAGGGCTTGTGAGAGGGGGTCTAGGGGAGAATCTTGACCAGGAGAACTTGTGCTGGTGTTGATAAATGATGTGTCATGGCCACTTGATCTATAAGGTGGATAATGTATTTAGTGATTTAATAATAAACTAAATAAATATAAATGTTTAGTACACTTTATAAATGTGAATTTTGCTTGCAGTTTGAAAAAAGGATAGTGAATAAATAGACCATAAAGTGTATTTAAAAAAAAAACTATTTTAGAGACATCTATTGCAATAAAACAAAGCAAGTAAGTATTTTTGTTAAATTATAATAAATATAGAGGAAATTAAAAAATTGAGAGACCATATTCTATGGTCATATTGTATCTGCTAATCTCAAACTTTTTTATGGATGAAATTTTTTTGCTTTGAAAAAATACAAAAATAGCTTTCAAAATATAGAGCAAAGGAAAGGACTAAACACAAGAGATACACCAAAAAACAAAAAACTAACAAATTCTACAGTGAAGGGCACATTGATGTTTTTAAGAAAGCTTGTGGTTACTACATGCAAAAATTTTCATAAGCCATTGCCTCACTGTTTGATATCCCACCAAATTTCAGCAAAGAGCACAGCAGAGAAATTGGCCCCACAATACTGGGCGGCCCCCGCTACCTCGAGGTAGTTGATGTCAAGCCAGAAGTTGTTGTTCCATGCTGTCTGGGGCACTTCATTACTGGCAAAGGACAACAAAGTGGGAGTCTGATCATGAGGTCTTAAGGTTTTACGCAACTGATTAAAACTTAAATTACTTTGCAGTTTTCTAAAATGGTGCTAATAATTGAACAACCCGTAAAAACAAAGCTTTCGACTATAAATCTCTTATATATATGAGACAGAACTAAAAGTATTGATTATATTCAAAATAATATGCAATGCGCGACAAACTTTTACAGACTGAACGAGACTGAACTCTCATTGCTGTAAAAGGGTGGGTGGTGGGGGGTGTCGGTTCGCTTGATGGATGGCTGGAGGTGAGCAAAAGCAGTCAGGGACAAAGAGTTTCATAGAGATAAACTAAAAGTGCATTAATTTTATTACATTACATTCAAGCGATCTGAAAAGTTGATAAAATGCATAGATAGGTGACACAAGTCTGTGTGCAAAATTTCAGCTCCATCGCATCACGGGAAGTGGGTCATTTTTACTTTAGTTTTTCCACCCGATGGTGAGACCACAACAAGATAGTGAAGTTAATATAAAGGATTTAAAAATTAAAACATTTGAATAAATGTGTGACAAACCTGTCTTGTGGTCTCTTTTGTTTCCTTAAATATTGCACAACATTCAACATAGTTCTCACAGATTCTTTATGAATACCAACAATACCATTGGCTGGAGAGAAATGTATATTATTATTTTATAAAAATGATCACTTGATTACACATTGTTGAGAATCTATGAAAAAGTAAATTTTACAATTACCGTAAATACTCGTACTATAGCCTGTTTGTTCATAAGCCGGCCCCTCTCTTTTTCGAAGAGAATAGTACAGAAAGTGTGTGACCCACTCGTAAGCCCACCCTAAGAGTTACTGTTACTTTTGTTTTTAAAAAATTCTTTTGTAAACAGTGGCGAAAGCGCGTACATTAAAATTCATCGTTGAAAACAAAATTTGTAAAACAGTTTATCAACACATTCACAAAATTAAATAAAATTATTAAATAATGTAAGTGCAGATGTTTAATAATATATTATAGCTTCTGGTAGAGCAGTCGAATCTTGTAGAATGTAGAAAATAATCTTGATGATCTACAATAACAAACCTGACATACAATGTACATGAAGAAATCACCTATGACCTGCTCATAAGCCAACCCCCAAACATTTCCCCTAGATTTTGTTCCAAAAAAAGTCGGCTTAAGAATGAGTATATATGGTAATGAAGTTACATGAAAATTAAATAGACGTATTTAAAAAAAAATAATAACCAACTGATCTTGATCTTACCTGATGAAGAAACCTTGTGAAAAAAAGCTGAGATATGAGAAGACAAAATTTCTCTGCTGGGAGTGGAGCCATTCTCCAAGATGTCATGAATCAAAAAGGGAAGACTTTCCACACAGAAATGACTCTGTACAACAAGGTGATACAATCAAACAAGCTTCAGGGTCTATACTTGAACACTACTTATAACAAAATAAATCAAATTTTAAAAAAATAACACATTCACATGTTTTGATAAATTTTTCAATTTTTTTATTCATGAATCTCTGAAACTTAACTTTTAAAAAAATATTTTAATTTTCAATTTCCTGATATTTAGGTTTCAAAAAGAGATGGGTAAAAATTCAGTTATTATTTTTGTCCCTTAGTTAGCTTTTCCTTCCTTTAAAAAAATTATGAGGTTACATTATTTCTATATTTTTTATTATTACTGTACACTCCCACATTGATAAATAATTAATACTTCCATTTTTCAGAATATATAAATACTTTACACTATACATTCTTATTGTTTTTCTCTAAATGAGGGGTGAGACTGCAATCAGGCATATATAAAAAACTTAGCTGCGGTGAAATCCAAAGAGTCAAGAACTTTCATTGACTTTAGATTTCACAGCAGCTAAGTTTTTATTTTTATATTTGTTTTATTTGTGTATTGTATGTCTGTTGAAAAGGGCTATTTGCCGAAACGTTCGCTGTTTTGCTACGTCCTGTCAGGCTAACCCTTACCCTGTTCACGTCTTTTCCATTTGCTTTTCTCTAACAGTATTTATTAATACTTTGCATCTCCCCATTTCTGTTTATATTTAACATTTTTTTTATCACACCATATTTAATGCTTTACACTTTCATTTTTCAGTGCTCATAATAAGTTCTTATTTTGGTCTGCCCTATTATTTTATTTCTTTTCTTGTGCCCACAATATCTGGCTGGTTTTTCCACGTATCGTACACGTTGGGAGGAGCTTGACAGATAATTATCTAACTGATTTTTAAAAATAATCTACACCTCCCTTACTTCAGAATTTTTTTATTCCCGTTCATTTCTTTAGTATAGTATTAATCAATACTTTGCATTTGTATATTATTTGTAAAAACTTACATCAGTAGTAGTTTTCAATAAATTTTCAAATCTTTTTAAATAAAACCAAATCGATACCGTAATCTATACCTCAAATCTATACCATATCTATAAAAAATTATAGAAACCACAGTTTACTGTTACCTTCAGTGAACACATGGGCTGTATTTTATTCATCATTTCATCCTGGATCAATCCAGCCTTCAAGAGTTCAGAAGTGAGGGTCTGGATCCAATCTTCATGGCAGAAGTTACTCTGACTCCCCAGCCACAAGTCAGCTCTGTCGATGGTTCTCAAGTTATCTTTAAGTTGGGTTGTGGTGGCGGTGGGCGGGCCCATGTTCTGAGAGATGATAAAAGCATACAGTGTGGGCTCAGATCTTTTTTAATTAAGTGAGCAACAAATGGCCTAATGGTCCCTATTGACAATTTATTCTGTGAACCCAATGAAACATAATGATTTCAACTGATCAAATTTAAAGATTACATGAACAATATCCTTGAAAATATTTTATATTTTCACAAAAGCCATTGCTATATAAGTTTTTCATAGTTGTTAAAGTTGTCACTGAGTAATAAAAGTGAAAGACATATGCAAGGGAACTGATTAATATTATTAGGTATTATTATTAATAATATTATATATATTTATAATAAAATTGTGGTGTAAAACAAATAGACTAAATTTACTTTCTTGACTGCAATTGTTGTTTTGAAAGGATGCAGGTAGTAAAACAAAAAACTTTTATCTTTCAAGCATTTTGAATAATCAGCTTCAAAACTTTTTCCTAGTGGTGTTGCCAGGATTGTCTGAAGAATTTGGCCAGCTGTTTTCACAATTTTGAGGCTGAAAGAAATAGCAAAGAGGCTAGCTTACCTTTAGCTAAAAAATTCTATTTAAAAATAATTGAATAATAAATAATCTGATAAACATAAACTATTTATTTAAATACCTGTACCAACTGATGAATACCAAGCACTGAGTAAATAGCTGTACCAGCTGATGAGTACCAAACACTGAATAAATAATTGTACCAGCTGATAATGATAAGCACATGTTCTCACTAAAATGTTGTAGGAGATGGGGAACACAGCAGCATTGTCTTAATAAACCTTATCGGCTATTGTACTGAGTCAAGTTATCTATGTGGCTAAATAAGTGGTTGAAGTATTATACAAATATGTGCTTCACCTCATGTTAAAATGAATAGTTTTCATATTCATATGAACTACACTATGATTTGAAATGAAAAACATGTGAGAAATCTTTTGACCTGCCAGGACGATGCCAGGAGCTGAGTTTGGCTGTTAACTAAGCTGGTGTTAACATGGTGTTAACTAGGCCCAAATGATAACTTTTTAAAAATATCACAAGGCAAAATGATAACAGTGGTCCTTACTTTTCCTCCATCAAACATGAATCCAGGGCATGGAACAGCCAGCAGTACTTCTCAAACTTGTTCCCTTTGTAAGCCTCCACTGCCGCAGCATAGCTGGCTCCCCCTGGGCTGTGTGGCAGTGAGAGGCACTGAAGATCTACAGGTCCAATGGCACCCAGGCAGGCGGCTGCTGCAGACTTGGCTGGACTACTAGGGGAGGTCACCAGCTTGACCAGCTGATCAATCACTTTTCTCAAACAGGTTAATCCTGAAAAGAGTTACTTAGGTTATTTTGAAAATCTCATTAAAAAATTTTAGGTCTATACTTTTCTAAAGCATTGTTTTGATAATATGAATCTTTGCCCAAAAAGTTCATGCATATTTGAATGGTTCTCAAACTGTACAGCTGGGGTATTGGTGTGTTTCATTGCTGTGTTTAATTACAAGGCTTACCAGTGTCAGAAGCAGCCAAAATTTTTAACTCGTCCTGGTTACCGATGATGTGGGTGGTCAACTTCTGGAGCCTCAAGGCCAAGCCTTGTGTTTGGACATCATACATGAAGACACAGACCTCCAAAAAGCTTTTCAATTGCTGCGTAAAGTTAAAAACAATGACCATAACATTTGCTACACTTTCATGCATGTCCACTGCTTTGCGGTGCACTCAATTTTTATACAGTGTTGATATCAATGGCATTGATTTTTAATTCTAATGAATATTTCTTTTTTTACAAAAGATGTTTTAAGGCAGGGGCTCTGCTATGGATATGGCCAAGGGAAAGGGGGGGGGGGAAGTTTAGAAGAATCAACTTTATTTGGTTTTATTATTGCTATTTTTTAATTTTGGAGAATAAAATGTTTCAAAATCATAAAAGGGTAGATCCCAGAAAAAGATTGAAAGCCATTTTCTTTAAATAAGTGAAAGCTCTTTCCCGCCTTTTAAATTTGTATAAAAACTTCTCTAGATCATAAGTTTGTCTTTCTCTTAAAAAAATTACATTGTAAAAAATGTAGCAAGTAAAATTATTTTCAAGATTGCAATTTTCTTTTAAAGCCCCACCCCATAAGGTTTTCTGTAAACTTATGCCTTAGTCCCATAAGGATTTCATGTTTTTTTTGCAATCAATTGGTTATGAATTATTAAAAATTGCTGAAAATTATAATTGTCATAATGACTTCATCTTTTAGGATAAGGATAGTTATTTTATGTATCAAAAAGATTATCTTGAGTTTAATACTATTTTTACCTGTAGTTTAGCACTATTATTTTTACAAAAAAGTATAGCAAAATCACATCTTCAGCAAAAAAAAAAAAATGGTAAAAACTACCACAAAACTTCATGAAACTAGCGAAAGTACTGGCAAAAGCGAACACAGACATTTCCGAAAGTCAACTAAAGCTTCTCTCAATAAATAAAGTGTTTCTTTGATTTCATTACTAAAGAGAGCTGTATCGAGGCGCACTTAACCACACTTTGGGATTAGAGGCAATGCGCTCATTACCTCGCTTTGAGGCTTTGAAAGTTATTTCTTTTACCAGTCAAAAGACATAAACAGCTTTAGAAATTAAATTATGTTAATAAAATTGAACGTACAGTCTCCAGTGACTCATTTCCGCGTCCAGATAACTTATCCACTAGGACCTTGACCTTCTCAAGTCCAGGTGCTGGTGGGAGTGGGTTAAGTTTGACCAGAACTTCTTTCAGCTCAGGGCAGTCAGCACCTGATGTTATTATTTCTGTCAGTAACAACACAGACTTCTGACAGACGCCAGGGCTTTTCACTGCCATGCTGGCCACTGTGTCCACAATTTGATGGATGTAATTCACCATTTCCTGGGTGATGCATTTAAAATTCATTTTTATTTAGAAAAGGCATTCTTCACTTGCAGGTGGATTATGAAAATATAGAATTAATCTTTTGTACTGAGTTAACAAAAAATAATTGATATGGGCCAGTGTAATTTTTTATTTGTTTAAAAATTTAGTAAAAGCCTAACATTCAAGACTGAAAGTTAACTAACTAAATATCAGGGCCAATAACTTTGACACTCACATCTGGGCATATTGTCAACCCTGTGGTGCACACGCTGTGAAGAGTCCCCAAACAGGTCAGTACGGCTTCTTCTTCATAACTTGGACTCAACAGGGTTTGACTTTCAGCAGCTCTGGAAGATATTCAAGTAACATTAGAGCTAAACAGCAATTTTTATATGATTTTTTTAAAGAGCATTTTATTGAGGGCAAGAATTAGCATTGGAGTGGGAGAGGAGGGTGAATCAAACATTAATTTTATTACAGCCTGCTCCTTGAAAGCAAAATGTATATCTGATATAAAATATTAAATTGTGTCATGGCCATGTTTATTTAAAGAAAGATTAAGACACACAAAATTTTATCAAATAAAAGTTGACAAAACAAAAGTTGACAAAACAAAATTTCACCAAACAAAAGTTGACAAAACAAAAGCTCACCAAACAAAAGTTTACCAAAAAAAAGTTGACAAAACAAAAGCTCACAAAACATAAGCTGAAAAAACAAAAGTTCCCCAAAAAGAAGTTCACTAAACAAAAGTTGACAAAACAAAAGCTGACAAAACAAAAGTTCACCAAACAACAGTTCACCAAACAAAAGTTCACCAAACCTGCTCCTGAGGATGATGAGGAGCCTGTTGATGATGTCCCTGATGATAGAGGCCCAGCTTCCGCCCAGTCCACTGGACAGCTCCACCAACACAATGTCCACAAACAGGCCATACATCTTGAGGTACCGGACTTGTTCACATGGCTGGGTGGTGTGCCACAGCAGGGTGGACAGTGAGAGGAGGACCTGGCTTATACCATCCTGACACAAATGACCAGATGGAAACATATATCAAATTGTTTTAGTTCTAGAGAGACTAATTTTTGTTATTTCTAGAACCATAAACAATAATAAACTAAGTAAGACATTCCACATAAAAATAGACGATTGGTTTTTTAAGATGTAGAACTATGTTCAAATAGAGCAATGAGAAAACAAATACACAATTTTTTAAAATGAAACATAATAATAAACTGATAATTTATATACTCCTGTACCCCAGTAAAAAAAAAAACTGGGCTCACAAGGTTTAACATAAAAATAATTACACATATTATTATCAATGCATTCATTGTGAAACTTTCATATCCTATCTACAACATATACTGACAGTACTGTTCTCATTAGGGCTGTCAATATTGTTGAAAAATGCTGCCCGGGTACCCGTCAAAACTTTGAACGGGTACCCGGGTTACCCGTTCGAAAGGCCTCTAAATTTTCATCAATATGCCCGCTATTACTACCATTAGCCTTTTACTGCTTTGTTTATTGTGGAAATACAAATTTTGATGTAATGAGTGAACGATTGTAAAATGATGACATTGAAATACTACTGTAGTATAGTGGTGTAAAAACAGTGAGCAAAGGGGTGCAAAGGATTTTTTGAGCGGGAGGGGAGGGGGGGTATGCTAATCATATGATGATATGGTGGGTTATTTCTAGTTCATAGCCGTAGCTGACAACTGTTTTAATTAACTAAACTTTTCAGGACTTGGCCCTACTTAGTGGACCCATCCCCCAGTATTTATTTTTGTTATACAGTAAAGATATTCAACGATTCAGATATGATTTAATAAATAAAAAATAAAATTTAAACCCCCCCCCCCAGAATATAGCAGGTGTTTATTTCTTTTAAAGTATGGTGGGGATAGGATTGGAGACATATGTTAGTGGGGGGGGGGTAGATAAAATAAATTGGCGCGTCTCAATCGGTATCAACAATGAGCGGCGTATTTCAAAGCCAAGGTCATTTCTAGCCAATCCTAGTTATCACTCTTGTGTCCTATTTTGTGTCATACTGAAAGGACAGACCCACCCCCACCATGTATTTTTGATATTATAGTGAAAATCATTCAACGATTGAACATTTTTTTAAAAAGTATTTGGTGGAGATAGGATTGGAGACACGTGTGTGTCGGTGGGGAGGGGGGCATTGGCTTGCTCGATCGGTATCAACGATGAGCGGCGTATTTCAAAGCCAATGCGAAGGTCATCTCTAGCCCATCGTAGTTAATAGTAGTTATCGGCGTTGTGTTCTAGTTATATTTTCCTTACTTGAACAATTCAAAGAACTAAAACCTTTTTTGTTTTAAATGATGTTTTTTCATGTTCCTGGTATAAAAAAAAATATATCAAAATACTTTGTAGTTTGTCGGGGCCGTGTTTTATTTCCCTTTAACACGTATATCTTTTTAAGCATTTTCATCTTAATACGCATTGCACAGTATTTATTTCAAACGAAAAGTTTTAATTTAATAAATTATTCGTTAGCCGAAATTTGAACACAGAAGAGCCACAGTTTAAACACTGGTGGTAAAGATATTGCCATGGCAGTAACATTTTCACGGGTACCCGGGCGCCATTTTACAACCCGGGTAATTGCTCGGCAACGGGTACCCGGGTCCCGGGTACCTGTTGACAGGCCTAGTTCTCATTAGCTCTGTTTATCGTTTAAAGAAATGTTTGATTGTTACATTAATTTTGAAAGTAAACTTTGAAGATTGAAGAAATTTATTTTTAGTACAGTCTTGAAGGCCTTAGTAGCTAGAGAATCCAATTGCTTGGCAGCACAAAAGGATAAAGATCTTTCGCCAAATGAATTAGTGCATCTCTTAGGATCAGAGAGAATGCGTGTGTCTGCATAAGAGCGTAGCTGACAAGTGGGTGAGTAGACAGAGAGAAGTTCAGTAAGATAGGAAGAGCATGAGTCAGAAAAGAAGTTGTTACAAAAAAAACGACAGTTAGTAATCAATTCCTGATTGTATAGGGACCCAAGGGGAACAGGGTATGAGTTAGCCTGAAAGGACTATACAAAACAGCTAACGTTTCGGCAAAGAGCCCAAATGTTCACTGTTTTGTATAGTCCTTTCAGGCTAACTCATACCCTGTTAACCTGTTATCCATTTACTAATTTATAAGCCTGTTAGCAGTCACACCCCCATTTTGTTCACTATAGGGAGCCAATGAAGTGAATGAAGTAAATAGAAAGTGAACTGGGAGCCAATGAAGTAGCTAGAAAAAGAACTGACTTTAAAAACTAACTTACAGGTGTCTTGATGAGCACATTGACCAATGACGCGTCGTCCTCGTTTTCTACAGAGAAATTCTGAGCCATATGGTCCAGAGTTATCCTGACCACCTCCTGGCTGTAGCAGGGAGGGTTGGGTGAGGGGTAGGTCATCTTGAGACTGGTCTGACTGAAAGTACATGTCCATTTTAGTTAGATTTGTTAAAACTGCTGAGTGGATGCTGGTAGAGGGAAATTTCTGAGTGGATGTTGGTAGAGGAAAATTTCTGAGTGGATGTTGGTAGAGGGAAACTGCTGAGTTGATGTTGGTAGAGGGAAACTGCTGAGGGGATGTTGGTAGAGGGAAACTGCTGAGGGGATGTTGATAGAGGGAAACTGCTGAGGGGATGTTGATAGAGGGAAACTGCTGCTTCAAATAAAATAATTTTGTGAGCCAATTTTGTCTTGCTTAGAGAAATTCCCCTTCTCTCTGATATGTAAACATTTATTAATAGAACAACGTTTCATATCATTTGAGCCCAGGAGAATTCAGCCTTTTGACAATACAGACAAAACATTAGGCTGACAACAAATTGGCCCCTGATAAAGGGACTCCTATCAATATGACCACAGACAACTGTAACATCAACATCTAGACACTGAAGGCAGAGGGTGGGGGTAGATGTAAAATATGCTTGCGGTGTACTCATGTTTTTTCTTTTAAAAAATCCATGTCCCGTGCAAAATTTGACTTGATTGACATTGTTGAAAGGTTGCTGGATGATTTTATTTAAATTATAATTTTGTCCATCCTATTTTTGGTGGCCCAACATCCTTTTTGTTAGGGTCCCTTTGTTGGGAGATCAAAGGTCAGGGATGTTTCTGTCAGGGCTGTTTTGAAAGAGTCATTTTGTTGAAGGGGGGTGTGGGGCAATATGTTGGTCTGGCCATAATATTATGGGCTGAATTTTTCTTTGCACCATAAAACAGAACATACAGAAGCATCTCAGTGAATGGGCTGGTCTGTTTGTTACTGGATACCATCACATACAAAACTTACCCATCAGCTGACCTTGGTGTGGCATGGCTACTCTTGTCTATGTCCAGACAGTTGAGGATCCTCATGACAATGTCACCAAGCCTGTCACTGACACATTCATTGATCTCCTGCAAAGGTGGATAGGATTAAAATTGTGATGCCTTTTTCCCAGCTTGGCGAATGAATAGTTTATGACTTCTCTACTGTGCATTTAAAGTGACCATTAAAAAATCAGGTGCACTTAGAGCCATTTTTAAGTATCCATGGCCATTGCCACTGGACTGGGGAACAAAAATGACCATCAAGTTCAAAGAGTTCAGAATGAATGCCAGTTTAGCCAGTTGGATATGGCCAGTTGGATATGGCCAGCAGTCTGAATTATTGAA
The DNA here is from genome assembly GCA_002072015.1 of Radix auricularia. Taxonomy (NCBI): domain Eukaryota; kingdom Metazoa; phylum Mollusca; class Gastropoda; family Lymnaeidae; genus Radix; species Radix auricularia. The sequence goes on from MUZC01001027.1 coordinate 111,689, forward strand.
TGTGCTTTGATTTTGAGAAAAAAAAACTCAACTGAAAGCAAGCAGAATGCAGTTGTTGTACAGCAATTCTTTGGGAAGCACTTTTGTTTAAAGAAAGGATGAGAAGTTACATAAGGCTAAAAGGTCCCATCAAGAGCTTCAGAGTTGTGTTGTGTAGGGCAGAGACATTACGTGGTCCTTAATTGTCTACTTTGATAAATTTACAATTGTGTTGTGTGGGGCAGAGACATTACGTGGTCCTTAATTGTCTACTTTGATAAATTTACAATTGTGTTGTGTAGGGCAGAGACATTACGTGGTCCTTAATTGTCTACTTTGATAAATTTACAATTGTGTTGTGTAGGGCAGAGACATTAAGTGGTCCTTAATTGTCTACTTTGATAAATTTACAATTGTGTTGTGTGGGGCGGGGACAATTAGTCATCCATGGTTGTCTACTATGATGAACTTACAATAAATGGGGAAAATCCCATCGGGTTAAGTAGAAAGAAATGAGTGTACCAAGGTATATGAAAACTGTAATCATTACATTCGTGTTATTCTTTTACTTTCATTGACTGGATTTCATCGCAGCTAAGTTTTTATTTTTTATTTTTTTATATTCGTTTTATTTGTGTATTGTATGTCCGTTGAAAAAGGCTCTTTGCCGAAACGATAGCTGTTTTGTTACATCCTGACAGGCTAACCCTTACCCTGTTTACGTCTTTTCCACTTACTTTGTTATTCTTGAGTAAGCCTAAAGTAGCAAGTTTATTCCAAAAAGATTAAATCAAGATAAATTCTGCACATTCCTCAATATTTTATTTTTTTTTAGATTTATGGACAACATAATGCAGTCACAGTCACCAAATCACCAATACAGAATAGTCTCAGACCAGAAATGTTTTTTTTTATCTTTAGCTTCTGTTATTGCCTTTTCCTTATCTAGTTGACATTATATCTACCACTTTGTTTATAAAAATCCCCATCACCAAGTTTATAAATAAACGTACCATTAAGCTTACAAATCACCCCCTTAAAATAACAAGGTTCTAAGTCGAGTTTGTGAAAAAAATTAGTTATGGCCACGCTCAATGTAATCTATTGTGGTAAAAAAATATGAAAGCTGTATCGTGAGACAATTTTGTAGGGAGTACAGAATAAAAAGGTTCTAAATCTATATGGGCCCGGCCCATTTGACATCAAATTTTCAAATGCGAATATCTCGGTTTGACCAAAAGTTCACAAAGAACCTTGTTATTCTAACAAAGGTGGCGAAATGAATCTTGTTCTCTATATTTGAAGCTTAATGTGGTGTTACTACAAACTAGTAAACAAAATGCGCCAACCTTCTCCAAGAGGACCTCCTGAAGGGTTGAGTAACAAGCTGTTGCATTTTTGTATTGTTTGTGGAGAGATGCGGGGGAGTCTTTCTGTGGTTTGGATGCAAACAATGGGAGAATGTTGACCAGGATCTGAGGGAGGGCAGAAAGTAACGCCTCATGGATATCAACGTGGATGGCACTGAGGACAGGATGGATTTCATCAAGACTCAGCTTCGTGACAAGGATTTCAGTGACGATCAGGTCCTGATGGCCCCTGTTTGAAAAAACGTACAGCATTTAGATCATTCGCAATGCACATTAAAATCAATTTGTTAATATAAAATCAGTTTCGAATGGATGTTCATAGTAAGAATTACAATTGTTTATTTTTTTTAAATGAAGAAAGTAGGAGCTCTAGCTTCTGTTACTGAAACATTTCACTAGTTAGAGCTAGAAAAACTGGAGAGCCGTTCTTAATAGGGGTTGTGTCAACTATTGTCTAATCATCAAGGGTTATAACCCTCTAAAGAGTTTTTTTTTTTTAAATGCTTCTTATCATAATACTTAACCCCAACCCACCCTTTTAAGTCCCAAAACATTTGTCTTTATGTAATACTTACTATAAAAATTATTTGATATTAGGGTAACAGAGAATCTGATATGGGACCATAGCCTTTGAATATTTATATATTACTTACTGGAAAAACTGTTTGACATCAGCATAGCCAAGAATCTGATATGGGAACTTTTCAATGGAAGAATTGATGACATCTTTCTGCAGCCAGTTGTGGATTAAATAAGGAAGGTGATGTTCTACATAAGTCTTGACATCTGGGAACTTGAGCTTTTGGCTGGAGAATGTCAACATCTGAAAACAAAAATTGTTCTCTTTATCAAAATAACTTTTCAATCAGCCACTATTAACAGTTACAATAACTGGGATATAAAATCGTATTATTACTTTAAATTATATTAACAAATTGTACGGTTATAGATGTATTGTACCACTTTAAAGTTTTGAATAAGCGTGGCCCATCAAAACGGCCCCAGACAAATTGTTTACATTTTTTTAACATAAAATCAACATTTTTTTCCATTTTAAGCTTTTGTCAACCTTTTTACCCTTAAAAAAGTGGTCAAATTGTAAAATTATTTCTTGTGATGTTGTTATATTATTTCTTCTCAACAAACAACCATGACTTGGTACCATTTCGGGTAACTGTTATTAAATTCTTTCTTGTGATATCATGATTATTGTCATTATTATTGATATTATTATTGTTTCTTGTCAACTAAAGCTGACACTGAATTAGTGTGTAAAAATACTAATATAATATTTGATTGTATATTTGACTATTAGTCCATCTATTTGACCGGGCCATTTCGTCTGGACCGTTTTATCCGGGGTTGTTTTGTCGATTAACCCTGAATAATAAGGGCATATCTTTAAAAAAATGTCTAGCCAAATGTTAGCCGGTTGCTGAGACCAGATGCTTATTTAAATTACCCTGATATTTTATTTAGCTCAGGAGCCAGGAGACCATACTAGGTTCTCATGCTGATAAGTCATTTTCTTTAAAAATAACTCCTTTCAATGAATAACAATATTCATCAAAAATAAAACTCAATTTCATATGACTGTTAATAACAACTGGCAACAGTGAAATTGACTTTTTAAAAATTGGATGAATGATTTTAGACAGAGTGATCTCCCCACCTTTTTGACAATGTCAACTGGAATGTTGTTGTCAGCTATCAACTGACACAGTCCCAGGAGGCAATGTTTTTCACAGTTTGGGCTGCACACAATGATGTTCATGAGGACTTGGAGACAAGTTGCCTGGCGATTGGTCATCTCGTCTGCCAAAATCTGTTCTGTCATGCCCTGTTGCTATTGTTGAAAAAAGTTGCAATTTTAAGAACTTGTGATAATAAATATTAAAACAAAACAGCACATACATTTTTTTTTATAGAACTTACAAATTTACATATATGTTAATGACAAGTAAAAAAAATAAATTTTATTTTACTATTCATATTTAAAAATCTTAGTATTTGGAAAACAGGTAAACAGGGTATGAGTTAGCCTAACAGGACTTAACAAAGTAGCAAATGTTTCAGCAAAGAGCTTTCCTCAAAGAAAAAACAATACACAAATAAAACCAATATAAAGAAATGAAAAATAAAAACTTAGCTGAGGTGAAATCCAAAGAGTCGATGAAAGCAAAGTAGGATGAGAGTAGTGTGAGCTTATATTGGAAAGGAGAGAGTGGGTGTGGCAAAAGGATTAAGCGGCCAGCACAAACACAACATTCATCCCATGTGGTGCAAGAGTCCAATAGTTTTGGATTTGTTAATTCTCCAGACTGACCCTCCTGCGTGTGGTTGCACATTGAATAAATACACTTGACACACTGTATGAAGAAATCATTCTCCCCAAAAATCCAATAGATCCAACAAACAATCATTGAGAGTTATGGTACTAGTTGTCATAGGAGAATTTTGACAAATTTCTATACGTTCTTTATACATGGAAAATATCAAATGTTGGATACATATGTCTTTGAGTTACCAAAAAACATGTTTGCTGATGTACAATGGGAACACAAAGACTTCTGTCATTGGCTCATGAGACTTGGGAACACAAAGACTTCTGTCATTGGCTCATGAGACTTGGTAACACAAACACTTCTGTCATTGGCTCATAAAACATTTACAAAAGCCCAACTACAAGCGTTTGGATTGGCATCTTCAAAATTCCTCCATTATGAATTGACATTGTATATCCGATTGATGTTGCTTATCTATCCCGATGTCATCCAATCAAAAAGTGACATTATTGTTAATCATGCAATTCTGACAAAAAATAAAAACATGAGTAACTTGATCTCAGTCATTGACACTGTCCTAGATGAATTCAATCTGCATTGAAATTCTTCGCTAGCATTGACTCTAATGCAGGACAGTAACAATGCAGATGAGGCAGAGAACTTTCCTTAGAGATATGGCTACTAACAGGCTTCATTTAAAAGTTGGTTCAGTAGTGAGTTGTGTCACTTAAAAAACTTCAGCTAAAATGAGAATTTTCGCAATAGCAGCAGAATGGGCCTCAGTCAAGATTGATTGTATGTGAAAGAACTTCCCTTAAGACCGAGATGGTAACAGTTTCATTTGTTTAATTTGAGACTTGCTTTTTGAATATTACCATCAACAAGAGCTGAGGAAAAATCAAAGTTGCTATTTATTTGCCAACGTGGCCACAATCAAAAGTGTTGGGGTATTTCAGGTAGTTTCATTTAAAGCCAAACAAAAGCCAGAAACTATGAACAGCCTTGAAATGTCTATCCGATATTAAATTTATTTACTATCTTTTCTTTCAAACTAAATAATACCTCAATATTCAATAGTTCACTGCAGTGCTCAAATACGTTCTCAAAGTATCGAGTTTGAGAACCTTTGTCTCTTGGTATTTCATGACCCAGTGGATCTTTTTTAACAAACAGCCTGCAACAAAACAACAAACAGTAAATAAGGCAATAATTACAGCTAGGGCTATGGCCAAATGACAGGCAGTGAACATATCGGCAGGTTTGGAAAAAACAAAAGCAGAAAACCAGGATTTGAATAAGCTATTAGAACTGGCAACTGTCTATGGCCGTAATAAAGATTTGTAGAAGACATTTATCATTTTCCTCCATACAATCCGTACAAAATTTTGATTAAAATAACAAGCTCAAGTAAATAAAGATCAAACAAAGTCTTCTATTTGCTAACAATGGATAGATATTTTAATCATCAACACATTGATACATAAAATGACATTATTATTAGTGTTCTTCATTTTAAAAAAAAAATTTACTGTGACTAACAAAATCACATGTCAAAAAGGGGAGAAAACCAATCATATTTAAGCGTTTAATAGGATTTTCAGTTAAAACAAAACAACTGATGGACTTGGCTATAAAACTTCTGTGTCACTAAACAACACACTTGAGCAATGTAGATGTTTCTAAGAACTTACCACTTGATGGATTCGGCAACAAAATTTCTTATTTGGACGTGGTTTTCTGCTAACGCTTTGGTAAAAAATGTGCCGACAGCGACCAGTTCAAAGTTCTGGTCATCATCTGATGTCGAAACCTTCAGTTGACCCCAAGTGCCTTCTGGATCATGCTGGTAAAAAATCAAATAGAAAATGGTAGAGAATCAAATACTTGAAGAGAAAATAAAATTTTTTGGTTGTGTATTTTGTTAAGTACTTGTGCCCATCATTCTTCCTTTCTTTTCTTTACTTAATTAGTTTCCATGGTGTAGTAGGTAATGTATAAAGTAAATTTAATTTAATACTTTTGTTTATTTACTTAGTTTGATGGAGACATTTTCTCAAACATCTCCACATGTATTTGCCCATTAATAAAACTTCACATTTACTGTTTTAATCACACAAATTGTGGAGCTTGTATTTTTGTGTGATGTTATTTGGTGCGATGGAAACTTCTTGAGTAGCTCTCAAACATTTTTAAAAGGCTCTTAAACCATCATTGGTGGGACAGGTAATTTCAATTAATAAACTTATCAACCATCAATTAAATTAGGTAGCAACTGGGTGGGAATGTTTTCACCATCTCTAAAAGTTGTTGTTGGGATGGAGTAAGTTGATAGCTGGTATGTTTACACCATCTCTAATAGTTGTTGTTGGGATGGAGTAAGTTAATAGCTGGTATGTTTACACCATCTCTAAAAGTTGTTGTTGGGATGGTGTAAGTTAATAGCTGGTATGTTTACACCATCTCTAAAAGTTGTTGTTGGGGATGAACTCTTATATACCGTGCTTTTTCATGGTGTTGTTTTCATGGATCACTTGATATTTGAAAAGATGAAAATATTTAAAAACTGATTCACTATTGAATCGCTGACCTGTTGACGTGAAACATCATCCAAGAGAAGATAGCAATATGATTAAAGGTGAAATTACGCTGATCTTCTTTCTAACTTTCACCATATACAGCATGATACATTGCATAATGTGGGTGTCTTGGCCTAAAGTGGGATAAACTTCTTGCTCTAAATGGTGAATGGTGTGAATTTTCTGTATAATGAGCTTTAACCCTGAAACTGACCTTGATGAGGTCCAATAAAGCCTTGGTGACCTCCAGCTTTAGTTGAAAGGTCCCCTCATCAGCCAGCTGCCTGGAATAACATCAAATGAATAAGTTCACACTTTTTTAAAATCTTAATGTGTTAAAGGGCAAGAATGTGCACCTTGCCGCTATTACCAAAGCGGGGTAAAGCGAGCCTCAAAAGAACTGTCTTAAGAAACAAAGTTACAGAAAATAAAAAATCTTCAGCGTGTGAAAGAAGATGTAAAAGATTTCCGGTAATGGCGGCCGTTTCCCTCACTTAGTGTTATCGCTCAATTCGCGAAGTTTTTTTGTTTGTTTTTTTACGGGTTTTTTTTTAAGATGTGATTTTGCTAAATACTTTATTACTAAAATATTAGTACTAAACTACAGGTAAAAATAGTTTTAAACTCAAGACGATCTTTTGGATACATAAAATAACCATTCTTATCCTAAAAGATGAAGGCAGTATGACAATAGTAATATAAATGGATCGCAATTCTGGAAATTTTTAGGGGACTACGGCGAAGTTTTCCGAAAACATTATGGCACATTAAGAGTTAACTTAGGTAGACACTCTAGAAACAGTATCAACAGACAGGAATGCCAGTAAAACCAAAAATGGAAATATTCCCTTAAGAGACAAAAAGAAGACAATAAAATAATTTAGGAATAATGGTTTATATCACATTGTAATACCAAGACTTCTAGCATGAACAAATGGCTAAACTCTTTGGTCCGCTGACCTACCAGAAGTCTGATATGAATATGAAGAAGATGTCCCGGCAGTACAACAGTTCCTCTGGGGTCTGGGAGCCGACGGCTGAGTTACAAAGGTGGGGTATGATGTAACGGAGGTGAGCCACTATACTGCAGCAGACTTCCTGGTCCTGACTTAAGGCCTTGGCAGTTTGCCTTGAAGGAAGATATTAAAATTAGTATGCACCTGAGTTGGACTGATCATTTAGTAGAGACTGCACACCTGCAGTAGGAATAAATAAATTTATAACAACACAGATTGAAGCTTAAATTTAAAAAAATAAACAAGACAAGTTAAATAAATTTGAGAACATTTACAAAATATTTGGTTACAAAATAACATAGTTTGATTATAGGATACAATGTTGAGGTCTCTAGCAGATAAAGAAATGTGTATAACATAACTCACTTGAAAGAACCCAGAATAGATTTGATATTGGTGGGGGTTATCCTGTGAGCACTGGTAAGGAGGTGTTTGGTGACCGTTAGCAGCTAGAAGGAGTCAAACAAAATACATATATTTCTTACTTAGAGGAGTTCAATTACACAACATAATCAGTTGACAACACTTGGGTAAGTTATGTGACTTTCATGTATAACCTTTACAAAATTCCAATACAGATATTTAAGAAGCCTAAGTTGCTATTGTTTTAGAAAAGGAAATAACCATCTTGAGTTACAGTGACATGCACACAACCTTGTTAAAAATGTTTGAGGTGCACAATCTTATTCTAAAATTTCAAAGCCATGACCACTAACCACATGAACATGAAAGTTCAACTTGGGGTCATAGTAATCGGTGGCAATCAGATTCAACAATCTGCCCTTGATTTGGTCAACATCGACCTGTGGTCGGCTGGCCTGCCTTTCATCTTGTCCACTCTTGCCTTGACCATTGTGTGAGATCAGCTTCCCCAGCAGCTCTACACACAACAAACGCACGTGTTGTGCCTCGGTCAGCTTCTCAGCTGATAGGAAGTTACTCGCATCTAAAGGGAAATAAATCAAAAGATTTGAACATTTTAGCCCCCAGTGTTGCATACGGTTTGTGTAACAGGCCATTGGTAAAACCTTATGGGTATCTGACCCAACTTAGAATCACTCTTCCAAAGCCACAGATAAGTTTTACATGTAACTAAACTTATTTTATAAAAAAAATTATTTTCAAAGTACACTCGAAACCGCTTAAGTCGACGGTGTTGGGGTATGAAAAATGGCATCGACATAACCGATGATCGAGTTAAAGCGAAAACCAATAAGGCGGCAAAATATTAACATGCGCTTGAAATTTCTTTATGTATGTGTTGTGCGTTTATTAGTGATGGGACGATTAATCAGAATCGTATCGGAATATCGGGACCCTATTTCTTCATTCTTTCTTAAGGTTGTTAAGACCGTTCGTTTTTAACGACCGTTTAAGTTTAAATATAACGCCGTTTTGCGGTGATTCCCAGATTGAGCGATACTGTGCCTTCGAAGCCACTTGCTTGATTTTCCTTACAAGCTACACAAATAAGTAACCTACACATCCCCTCATTGTCCCCGAACCATTCTCTTCCTAATCATCTTCTTTGGGTCCATCCCCTCAGCTTACAATGGACTTAGAATGGTCTATCATGACCTATATATGACTCATGACAAAGCGAACTCTTCTCTATATAAACGTACACAAATAAATTAGGTACTCCTTTTGAACTTTTGAACCTTCAACTTTGACATATTTTAATTAATTCTAACCAATAGTTAAATGGCTTTTGCACACGGCCACTTCTTATGAATGAAACAATGACAACAAAGCAGTAGTACAGTACATGTAATACATGTAGTCAAAATGAGGTTGAAGGATGAATGGTTGTCAATGACAACAAGTCTGCACACGGTACATTTTATTATTCCATAGGATCCCCTCAGCTTACAATGGACTTAGAATTCCTTCGGTAACTTGATGCTAATAGGACTAACCAACAACAATGGTGTGGGAGATTGAGAGTGGGGGTGGGTAAACTGTCTGTAGTCTGTTATATTATATATTTTAAAATCTGGGGAGCCTTGTTTACAGTAAGCAGCCTATGATTTTGGTATCGTCCCATCACTAGCGTTAATAAATGATAATGTTCATGCACGTATTTTTGGAGTTTTTTTTAACACAACAGCATTGCCGTTATTTGTTTGATGAAGCTATCGGCGTGCTATAAAATTATACATACATGTTTGCTAACAACAAAAGGTATATGTGCACCAACTGACAGCAGAAATTTACAAATTTAAAATAAAAACCAACTTCGATTATCGCTAAAACCAGAAGCAACACAGCGCTGAGAGCAAAACGCAAGTGGGCTGTGACGTCACCAGCAGACCCAGATGTGGCAGAAACTTGGTCCCTTGGTTATAAAAAAATTATAGCTAACATTTTCAAAAGCTGGCGATTGGTCATGGGGATCGAGATAACCGATGTTAAGTGGCAAATTTGACCCTTTTTTGTGCTTGTGTTATGAGGTTTCGGCAACTTAAAAAAATCGAATTAAACGACGAGAATATGCTAAGACAAAGAGAGAATTTGGCGGTTCCAATAAAAAACGTCAACATAATAGGGTGGTCGAGCTAACCGAGCTCGAGGTAAGTGGGTTCGACTGTATTGCTTGCCCAGGTGTTAAGCCCATAAACTTGCAACCCAAATATACTAATAAAAATGGTAAGATAATCATGAAAAGCTGTATTAGTGTATTAAAATTTATTGTAAAAGTTTCATATTTCCTACAAGAGCAAGGCAAAAATAAATTATCACAAAAAATTATTTTAATTACCTGTGTTGGTTTTTGTGTCATCCAAGTCTATCATATTTTTGTTACTGCCAAAGTCATCAACATCCATGTCGAGGCTGCTGCCGTTAAATGAATCGAATCCCTGTCTACTGGTTGATTCTGGCTGACTGTCATCATCAAATGGCCGATGCCTTCGGTGACGATTTCCCTGGTCAGGCTTCAGATCTCTTCTTTTGTCCCCATGCAGCTGAAATTAAAAAAATACATCTTGAGAAATATTCACAAAGCAAAAAGATAATCAGATTTATTTATGCTTGATCAACTTAACTTCAGGGAACATAGGTACTTTGGTTAATTACAATTAAATTTTGACTATAATTCTTATACTAAATAAATAGTTCCAAACAAATTTTTACTGAAAACAATGTCAAGTGAAATATTTGATTTTTTAATGATTTTTTTTTCTTCTTAATACACCCCACTTATTTCAAACATAATTAAATACAAATTTGAATTACACCAATGCAACAGTTGTTAAATGATTTATAATTCCTCATAGTTATTAAAATGTATTAATTTACAAACACATTGAATCTAAATCTATTAATAAATGTTAAGTATCTGGTACAAATCAATGGCAAGATAATAGTTTTATTATATATTCTTACTTGACCAGAAGTGATGTCAATGACCATCTCAAGAAAGGCCGACGGGAGTGAAGCTCTGATGACCTCAGCTATCCACATGACCTTCCAGGTAGAGTTGTTGTCCCAGGTGACCATCGCACAGAGATTGTTCAAAGTGCCCAGGAGGCCCTTGAAACTATCCCTGCTGATCTTGGCCTTGAAAACTGTGGTCAAGTGATCTAAAACTTTCTTGAATATCTTCTGGATGTCTATAGAGATTTGGCTCTTGTTGTCTAAATAATACAGCAGCTTGGCCAGGACACAAGAGAGACAACTCAAATAATCACAACTTGGCATCTGGAAAACATTCACAAGTAAAATAATATATATATATATATATATATAAATGAAAGTATGTCTGTGTGTGTGTGTGTGTGTGTGTGCATGTCCATTATAGCTGACTAAACCATTCCCCCAATCATCATGATAATTTTGGATATTGTTGAGTATGCTCCCGGGATGGTAACTGGCAACTTTTTTTTCAAAATTTAACACTCATGGGGCGCTGGGGCCCATTTTGTCATTTTTTGCTTATATGAGCTATATAAAAATTAGTTTATGTGTTAGCTACTGAGTAAGAGAATGGATATCAATGAACTTTGTATAAAAAAACTTGGTAGCCCATTTTAAAATACTTAATTGCAAAACTAAATAAAAAAACGACACAGGCATAAAAATAAAAATCAGCTTTTTCTAAATGGTTGATCCAAACATCAGACCATTCATTATTCAAATGATTAAATTTTCAAATGAAATTAAAGAGATTACCTGTGAGTCAAGCAACTCTGACAAAGTCAAAATATGTTTGATCAGAAAATTGAACACTACAGAAATGTGTGGATTTTTTTGTTCTGGCGCCTCACTCAAAGGAGGGTGAGGAGATGTGCGTATGCCTTGCTCGTAACTGTAATCAGGAGATTTGCGTATGCCTGGCTTATAACTGTAATCAAACGTTGACTTGAGATAAATTGTTTCATGAACAGACACGTCCTGCTTGGGAATGTTTGAGGGTTTGTCACTAAGCAGCATGTCACACGGGTCTTTGAGAGTCAGTGCAAACAAAAGTTTGGCCAATCTCACGGGTGACATGGCCAGTTTTGATGGGCTGGATTCAAAGTTGGATGTTGGCAAAAGCCAGGTTATCAGAGAACACCTGAGTGGAAATGAAGACTTTTCAGAGCCATTGGCAGGGACAAAAGGCGTCCCTATTATGCTGGGCGCGTAGTTTTCTGGAAGGCCGAAGGTGACAACAAGAGAGGTTAAGAGCTGGTCAGCGCCGGGGGACGGGGAGCTGTAGCCAGGCAGGAAAAAATTCCAGATTTCTTTCATGGGCGTGATTAGTCCAGTTTTGGCAATACAGGCCATGGCAGACAAACCGTGTTCTTGGTAACCATCTACTTCTGCTTGCCTTGAATTTATGGAGCTAGATATGAGGAAAGGGAAAGCATGGATTCTTATGATATAAGGATAGATTTCAGCAGTTTAAAAAAATCAAGCCATATTCTATTGATTCGTATGTTCATACAGTTTTCAACACTTTTCACCTGTGCACACAAAAACACACACAGATTTTTAAACAAATTCCCAACAGACCTGAGGCAGTGAGACCAAATGGTAGTCATCTGCTGGGTCATCAGTTGATCCTCCTCACCCTGATGTTGGTAAGCTCTGATGAGTGCAGCAAGAACCTCATATAAAAATGAGAACAGCTGCCCCCTGTGTAAAAAAAAAAACCCCAACAACAACATGTAAGTGAACAGTTACAAGACACCAGGAGCTAATCATTGCCATGTTATTGTGAATGGAATTAGATCTCACAATGGTGACATTTTAGAAAGTTCACCAAGTCTCAAGATGTTGGGAAAGAATTAAATAAGAGAAGTTAAGAGTTCTTTTGTTGATCCAAAATAAATAGAAATATTTTTTTTTAAACCCACAGCATTGTTTATTTCAACAATACAGATAAACATTTTTAATAAGATAACAACTCAAACAGAATCAATTTAAACTTATTTCTCAAGGCCAAAATTCATCTTTCAAAGATAACTAGATCTATCTTCTTTAATGACTATAATGGAGTTGCTACTTGATTGAACAATCTTAAAACAGGGTCAAGGTCCAATCTAATTTTAGATAACATCAAACTAAGTGTAACCTCAACATTCAGACATTTTTCAAGGATTTTAATTTTTTTAAATAAAAATAAAATTATTAATTTAACAGCTGCTGATCATAACTAATTAAAGTCCTAAGAATTGTAAAATTATATCAACAAATTTATACATATTTAATTCTTACCAAAACTTTACAGCTAATTTGAATGTGATTTCTGAATGCATATGATTGTGACAATCTAGAGATTCTCAAGAATGTTAGCATGGCATAGACACAGCTAAAACTAGATATAAAGACAGCATCACATTTTTTATTAGGGAGGACTCACCTTTTACACTCAGACAGCAAAGTTGCCATTATTTGAAATACACAGGCTAAATCTTTCTGGCAAAAATAATCAGGATACTTAATGAGAAGTTGTTGTAAAGTCTGCAGCCTGCCACAGAGAAAAAAGTATAGTGTAAAAATGGGCAACAAATTCAAGGTAAAATAAAACCACCATTTAAATGTTCTACATATCCAAGCTTAATAAATTTGATAAAATCATTGAACCTTAAGTCATTACAGGCCAAGGGAAAGTTTTGACCCTATGAAACAAAGTCCTTTTGGCTTACAGGTGCAAAAATATGGAGACATTTTCACAAACCCTGTACTTTGCAGTTGGCAATAAGTCTTTTCAAACAAACATCCAGTAAAATAAAACACAAATAAGGTTAATATAGACTTAGCTGGATTGTAGAAACCCAAAATAACAGGAAAAGGGGACAGAGGAGTGGAACAGGAAGTTAACAGTGATTGGGGCAGTATGAGGGTGAAAGATAACAGTGATTGGAGCAGTATGAGGGTGAAAGTTAACAGTGATTGG
>MUZC01001028.1:0-28240 GCA_002072015.1 Radix auricularia
AAGTGTGACAAACCAGATTACGTTGGCCCTCACTGCCTCAGTAAGTGTGACAAACCAGATTACGTTGGCCCTCACTGCCTCAGTAAGTAAGTGCGGCATGTATCCTAAATCTATACTAATAAAAGGCAAAGCCCTGACTGACTGACTGACTCACTCACTCACTCACTCATTCATCACTAATTCTCCAACTTCCCGTGTAGGTAGAAGCATTAAACGTTGGGATATTGTTGGGTACTCTTTCACTACGACAATTGGCGAAAAAGAATTTTTTAAATCTCACTCTTGTGGGGCCGGGGGCAAAAAAACTTTTTTTTATTCTACATCACTAATTCTCCAACATTCCGTGTAAGTAGAAGCATGAAACTTTGGGAGGTTGTTGGGTACACTCTGTCTACGAAAATTGGCGTAAAAGAACTTTTAAAATCTTACTCATCTGGGGACAGGGGCCCAAAAACCTTTTTTAACTTCATCACTAATTCTTCAACTTTCCGTGTAGGTAGAAGCATGAAACTTTGGGAAGTTGTTAAGTACCCTCTTACAACAAAAATTGGCGAAAAAGAATTTTGAAACTCACACTCATGAGAGCCGGGGTCCCAAAAATGTTTTTTTCCTCATATAAGATATATAATAATTGAAAATCAATAATTCTTCTATTTCCCGTGTGTGTAGAAGCATGAAACTTTAGAAATTTTTGAGTACATGCTTCCGACGATAATTGGCAAAAGAGAAAATTAAATTTCCCACTCATGGGGGCTGGGGCCCCGAAAACCATTTTGTCATTATATGAGCTATATATAAATTGAAAATCACCAATTCTCCTATTTTCCGAGTAGGTAAACTCATCAAAGGTTGGAGAGTTGATAAATACACTTTCACGATGCTAGCAGGTGAAATATTTTTTTTATATCTTCTATTGGGGGCTTGGGGCCCAAATTTAAAAACTGAACATCACTAATTCTCCCATTATTCATGTAGGTAGAAAGCATGAAACTTTAGGAAGTTGTTGAGTACACGCTCCCGATGATAATTGGAGAAAGAGAACTTTAACATTCCCACCCATAGAGATACTGGGGCCCAAAAATAATGGGGCCCCAAAAAAGTTTTTTTGCTTATATGAGCTATTTACAATTTGCAAATCATTAATTCTCCTATTTCCTGTATAGTTAGAAGCATGAAACTTTGTGAATTTTTTGAATTCATGCTTCCAATGATAATTTGCAAAAGAGAATGTTACTTTTCCAACTAATGGGGCCCGGGGCCCCCAAAACGTTTTTTTCCTGATATGAGCTATATAAAAATTAAAAATCACTAATTCTCCTATTTCCCACATAGGTAGAAGCATGAAACTTCGGAAATTTTTCAAGTAGAAGCTCCCGACGAAAATATGCAAAAAGAATGTTAGATTTCCCACTAATTGGTAACCAGGGGCCCTAATATATTTTTTCTTAAATTAAAAACCGACTTATCACTAATTCTTCAATTTTCCGTGCAGGTAGGAGCATGAAACTTTGGGTAATTGTTAAATACACACTTATGGGGGCTGAGGCCCAAAAAAACGTTTCTTTTCTTATATGAGATTTATAAAAATTGAAAATCACTAATTCTCCTATTTCTCGCGTAGGTAGACTCGTGAAACGTTGGGGAATGGATAATTACAATTTTACGATGTTAGCAGGTGAAAAAATATTTAAAATATCTCTTAATGGGGGCGAGGGGGCAAAAAGTAGTTTTTTTTCCTAAAATAAACTATATAAAAAATTGAACATCAATAATTCTTCCTTTCTCCATGTAGGTAGAAGCATGAAACTTTTGGAAGAAGTTGAGTACAATCTCCTGATAAAAGTTTGCGAAAGGGAATGGTAAATTTTCACTCATAGGGTGCCGGGGGCCCAAATATAAGTTTTTCTTATAGTAAAAACCGACTCATCACAAATTCCACAATTCATCGTGTAGGTAAAAACATAAAACTTTTGGAATTTGTTGGGTATCCTCTAACGACAAAAATTGGCGTAAAATAATTTTAAAGTGCACACTCATGAGGGCCGGGGCCGAAAAAATGTGTTTTTTCCTTATATGTGCTATATAAAAATTGAAAATCAATAATTCTCTTATTAAACGAATAGGCAGACGCATGAAAATTTGGGGTTTGTTTAATACACTTCCACGATGGTAGCAGGTGAATAATTATTTAAAATATCCCTTACTGAGGGCTGGGGGGCCCAAATGTAGTTTTTTTCTTAATATTAACTATATAAAAAGTAAAAATCTCTAATTCTCCCATTCTCATGTAGGTAGAAGCATAAAACTTTTGGAAGTTGTTGGGTACCGTCTGACGACGAAAAGTGGGGTAATATAATTTTAAAATTCACACTCATTGGGGCTGGGGCCTCAAAAACATGTTTTTTCTAATATAAGCTATTTACAAATTGAAAAGCGGGATTTTTCCTATTTTCTAAATAGGTAAACTCGTGTAATTTTGGGGGTTTGTTAAATACACTTCCACGATGGCAGCAGGTGAAAAAAATATTTAAAATATTTTTTGCTGGGCACCAGGGACCCAAATATAGTTTTTTAATGCACTCAATCACTCATCACTAATTCTCCAACTTCCCGCAGCAACGCGCGGGGAAATCGCTAGTTCATTATAAAGCCATTAGCTCCTACTGGACTGGAAAGCAAAGGTTGTGGAATTGATCCAACTTTGAATGTTTTCACTTTCTTGTACTGTTCAAACCTATTCGTTACACTGTCTATTTCAATTCTTACTCCTACAGTGGCATACTTAACTTCTGAAACAACTTGGATCAATTGTGTGCCTACTGTTTAAAAGAATTTCAATTTTGATAGAAGTCTTGAAAGTATTAAAAAAAAAGAATGTTTATCCACAGTAAGGAAGGCATGGTTTGGGGAATATAAATAGAAATCTGCAAATTATTTGGTAAATTTAAAATTCAAAAATATATTTTTTGTAAAAAAAAAAAAATTTATAATTATTATTTATAATTTTTTAAAATTATAATACTTTGATGTTTTTATTATTATTTTTTGCTATCAAATACCCGTTAGACTCCACATCCACGTATGTTACCTGACCAAAGATACAGTTGTTTTTGAGATTACCACTAAACGTCCGACTCCCGACACAGAAAAGCCCCACTCCACACTCCATGTATTACATGTATATTGCAGTTTAAGCAGTAGCAAGATTCTTAATTGGACCATTAATATAATGTTTGTATTTATTACTTTTTTTTGTGAAATCACCAAAATGATAACAAAAGTAAATTAATAGCAGCCAGAGGCTTTTGTTTGTTTTTAAAGGAAATTATTTTCCAACAAGAAATCGGACATTTTTTTCCAATAACATATTCGACATGTTGCTGGTACCAGGGTGTTCCGCTGTGTTAAACTGTCTTCAAAAAAATTATTCTGTCCTCAATGAGTTTTTAAATGTGTGGTGCTGATTTTTTTAAATTTTATTTAATTTCTTCGTTTTCATATTTACATTTCAAAGTTTTATATAGAATTGTTTTTTTAAGTTCCTCAAATCTTTCAACGCCATCACCTGTCCTCCATTGAAATTTTACAGACGGAACGTTGAAACAACACAGGGGTAGTGACAGCTGACGGACGACCAGTTCATTACTATGCAATAGTTAAACAACCGATAACGACCAGATTATCCTCTTTGATAGGACTTACAATCGCTTTCAGTCAGTCAGCATATTGATATCAATTTCAATATCCTAATAGTGGTGCCATAATTTTACCCTTTTGTGAATCACACAAATAGTATTTGAAGATATTTTAAAGAGTTTCACCTGTTCCTGTTGTTGAATATATATATATATATATATATATATATTTCAACGAAACCAGAATTATATCATCTAGTATTGTCTTATCTACTCTTTTTTGTTACAGACGTTCCTTCTGTACATAAGATTTGATGTCTACATGTTAATTTTGTATATTCCAAGAATTTCCAACGACATGTTACAAGAATTTGTGGGACCATTCATCAGGTCGCTGCAGCCAAGGATGCAAGGCTGGCTATTATGGGCAGTACTGTCAATTAGGCAAGAAGAATCGTACTCTAAACTATGATGACCATGTCAACAACCAGTAATTATGTAACCTATGATGAATGCGCTCTAAAACCATTCTTATAGAAGGGGGCGGAAAATGAAATTTCTTTATAGAAAAAATAATACTTTACATTATCCCAGTGAATCATGGTTATTTATAACAGTTTGTGATATATATTTTCTAAATCAATCCTTCTAGAATTTACAAAAAAAAATCTGAGACGTCGCCACAAGGGTTCGGGCTCACACACAAACTCGAAAACGATGACCAACTACATTTTGGGCCCTTCTACTAGAACACAGTGACTAAAATTTATTAGTTCACTTACAAAATCTCTTATCGGAATTATGCCCTATAAAATTCCGTGAGATTAACTTCATCGTATTGTATCGCTGTCTGTCTGTCGTGGTCCCGCATGCCCGCGGAAAAACACAAGTGAAAAATGACCCACTTCCCGTGATCCCATCGAGCTGAAATTTTGCACTTAGACTAGTGTACCCAAACAATGCATCAATGCATTGGATAAAAATTTTAGATTGATATAATGTTCAGTAATAATATTATTACATTTTAGTTTATCTCTATATAACATGTGTAATCGACTGCTATAGTTGACCTGCACGGGTCACTGGTTTCAATCCGGCCCTCGTTGTCACAGGGGTCTGTTAACGTCTGTCTTGCGTGCATCTATACTAATAAAAGGGAAATCCCTCACTCACTGACTGACTGACTGACTGACTGACTGATTCATCACTAATTCTCCAACTTCCGTGTAGGTAGAGTCATGAAACTTTGGGAAGTTGTTGGGTACCCTCTGACTACGAAAATTGGCGATAAAGAATTTTGAAAATCTCACTCATGTGGGGCCGGGGGCCCACAACCTTTTTTTGGCTACATCACTAATTCTCCAACTTCCCGTATAGGTAAAAGCATGAAACTTTGGGAAGTTGTTGGAGACACTCTTACGACAAAAAATGGCGAAAAAGAATTTTGAAATTCACACTCATGGGGGCCGAAGCCCCAAAACTGTTTTTCTCCTTATATTAGCTATATACTAATTTAAAATCAATAATTCATCTATTTTCCGTGTAGGTAGAAGCATGAAACTTAAGAAATGTTTTAAGTACATGCTTCCAACGATAATTGGCAAAAGAGAATATTACATTTCCCACTCATGGGGGCTAGGGCCCCGAAAACGATTTTTTCATTAAATTAGCTATATAAACATTGAAAATCACCAATTCTCCTATTTTCCGAGTAGGTAGACTCATCAAATGTTGGGGAGTTTATATATACACTTTCAATATGCTAGCTGGTGAAATAATGTTTAAAATTTCTCTGACAGGGGGGATGGGGGCCCAAATTTAAAAACTAAAAATCACTATTTCTTTCATTCACCATGTAGGTGGAGAGATGAAACTTTAGGAAGTTGTTGAGTTTAATCTCCCGATGATAATTGGCGAAGGAGAATGTTAAATGCCCACTCATAGAGGTAAGGGAGCCCCCCAAAAATGGGGCCCCATAAAAAAATTTCTCCCCTTATATGAGCTATTTACAAATTGCAAATCAATAATTCTCCTGTTTCCCGTATAGTTTGAAGCATGAAACTTTGTAAATTGTTTGAGTACATGCTTCCGATGATAATTGGCAAAAGAGAACGTTAAATTTCCTACTAATGGGGGCCGGGGCCCCCAAAACATTTTTCTCTTTATATGAGCTATACAAAAATTGAAAATCACTAATTCTCCTATTTCCCATGTAGGTAAAAGCATGAAACTTTTGAAATTTTTTGAGTACGAGCTCCCGACAATTGGCAAAAAGAATGTTAGAATTCCCTCTAATTGGGTACCGGGGGCCCAATTATATTTTTTCTTATATTAAAAAAAAAAACAACTTATCACTAATTCTCCAACTTTCTGTGTAGGTAGGAGCCTGAAACTTTGGGTAATTGTTAAGTACCCTCTCAGGACAAATGTTGGTGTAAGAGAATTTTGAAATACACACTCATGGGTGCCGGGACCCCAAAAACGTATTTTTTTCTTATATGAGATTTATAAAAAATTGAAAATCACTGATTCTCTTATTTCTCGAGTAGGTAGACTCATGAAACATTGGGGAATTGATAATTACACTTTCACGATGGTAGCAGATGAAAGCATATTTTAAAATATCTCTTACTGGGGGCCGGGGGGCCAAATGTAGTATCTTTTCTAATGTAAACTATATAAAAACTACACATAACTAATTCCCCCATTCTCCATTTAGTTAGAAGCATAAAACTTTAGGAAGGTGTTGAGTACAATCTCCAGATGAAAGTTGGCGAAAGAGAATGATAAATGTCCACTCACAGGGGGCCGGGGGCCCAAATACAATTTTTTTCTTATATTAAAAACCGACTCATCACAAATTCCACAATTCATCGTGTAGGTTAAAATATAAAACTTTAGCAAGTTGTTGGGTACCCTAAAACGACGAAAATTGGCGTAAATTAATTTTTAAATGCACGCTCATGAGGGCCTGGGCCCAAAAAAAACGTGTTTTTTTCCTTATACGTTCTATAAAAATATGAAAATCAATAATTCTCCTATTTTCCAAATAGGCAAAGGCATGAAACTTTGGGGGTTTGTTAACTACACTTCCACGATGGTAGCAGGTAAACAATTATTTAAAACATTCTTTACTGTGGGCTGGGAGGCCAAAATGTAGATTTCCCTTAATATTAACTATATAACAATTAAAAATCCCTAATTCTCCCATTCCCTATGTAGGTAGAAGCATAAAACTTTAGGAAGTTGTTGGGTACCCTTTCGCGACAAAAAATTAGCGTAATATAATTTTGAAATACACACTCATGGGTGCCGGGACCCCAAAAACGTATTTTTTTCTTATATGAGATTTATAAAAAATTGAAAATCACTGATTCTCTTATTTCTCGAGTAGGTAGACTCATGAAACATTGGGGAATTGATAATTACACTTTCACGATGGTAGCAGATGAAAGCATATTTTAAAATATCTCTTACTGGGGGCCGGGGGGCCAAATGTAGTATCTTTTCTAATGTAAACTATATAAAAACTACACATAACTAATTCCCCCATTCTCCATTTAGTTAGAAGCATAAAACTTTAGGAAGGTGTTGAGTACAATCTCCAGATGAAAGTTGGCGAAAGAGAATGATAAATGTCCACTCACAGGGGGCCGGGGGCCCAAATACAATTTTTTTCTTATATTAAAAACCGACTCATCACAAATTCCACAATTCATCGTGTAGGTTAAAATATAAAACTTTAGCAAGTTGTTGGGTACCCTAAAACGACGAAAATTGGCGTAAATTAATTTTTAAATGCACGCTCATGAGGGCCTGGGCCCAAAAAAAACGTGTTTTTTTCCTTATACGTTCTATAAAAATATGAAAATCAATAATTCTCCTATTTTCCAAATAGGCAAAGGCATGAAACTTTGGGGGTTTGTTAACTACACTTCCACGATGGTAGCAGGTNCCAAATATGTGCTATATACAAATTGAAAAGCACTATTTTTCCTATTTCCCAAATAGGTAACGCATAAAACGTTGGTTATTTTTTAAATACACTTCCACGATGGCAGCAGGTGAAATAATATTTAAATTATTCCTTGGTGGGCGCTGGGGGCCAAAATATAGTTTTTTATGCACTCACTCACTTATCACTAATACTCAATCTTCCCGCAGCAAAGCGCGGGCAAATTGCTAGTATTATATAAAACATAAACCGTACTTTCAGTCATGTCTCATATATAAGTGATGTTTATTAAAAAATGTGTTTTAAGGGTTGTTTACTTATCTAAACGGGCTTCTGTCTTTCTGTTTACTGTCTGTTCGAATTCTCTTTTCTGAAGCTACGCAATAAAAACTAGGTCATCAATGAAATGTGCTCCGAAACAATGCATTTCTTTTCACGTATCCCCACTTTCCCCACCCCCCAAACAAAAACGGGTTTTATGTGTTGACGTATCAATATGAAAGCGCCCCCCTTCTCCTCCCCCCCCCCCTACAAACAAAAACAGGTTTTATGTGTAGACGTCTTAATGCGAAAGCGCGTATATTAAAATTCGTTGTTGAAAACAATTTTTAAAATAATTTATTAAAATATTCACACATAACAAAAAAAATAGGAGAAGTGCAGATGTCTAGTTATATTATAGTTTCTGGTAGAGCAGTCGAATGGGAGGGGTGGAATTATCCCTACTTCGACTCTTTATCACATCGGCACAATCCCGGCAAAGCTTACGAGTCTCAACGGTTATGACCGCCGCAGTGCGGGGGATCATCAATGACCTACATAGGGTGTAACCCCCACAGGAAGGTACTGGCGCTCTTGGCCCTTAACCGGCACCGCTCAGTGGCGTTGCTAGTTAATTGAGGGGGGCGAAACGGTCTCATCGGAGTAACCAACCCTCAACGTATTGATTATATTTCAAATAATATGCACTGCGCGACTAACATTTACAGACTGAACGTGTCTTAAAACCCCTTGCTGTAAAATTGAAAGGGGAGGGGGAGAGAGCTGTCGACTAAACTCCAGAACATTTGGAGTTGAACAATAGCAGACGGCCTACATTGAGTTTCGTAGAGATAAACTACAAGTGAATTAATTTAATTACGGTACATACGATCGATCTCAAATTGTGATACAATGCATTGTTTGGTGACACGAGTCTATGTTCAAAATATCAGCTCCATAGCATCACTAGAAATGGGTCATTATTTACTTTTGTTTTTTCGCGGGCCCGACCAATCAAGAGAGCGGAGAGAGAGATAGAGTCGACGGTGAAGCTAATATCAGGGATTTAAAAATACTAAACATTATACTTTTAATAAAACCCCGAACAATCAAAGTTTTTGAGGATAAATGCGATGGTCCACAGCTCCAAATAAAGATGAACAAATACTGCACCAAACATAAACGTGACACACACAAAATCAATATTCTTTGTTGATATTTTATTGGGTATTGATCTCATAAAGTCCATTCCTTGCTAGTTATAGGCTAGAGGAATTAATCTCAAAATTGTATGACATAATTCCGATTTTTGTTTATATTTTTAAGTATAAGTCTATATATATATACACATCTGTGTGTGGGTGTGCGTGTGTGTGTGTATTCCTTGAAAATGCGTCATATTTGATTATGACGTAATTTGACTGCGATAAAGTCTTGCAAAGAGAAACTATCAACATTAGTTTTAATCCATTTACTTCCAAACCCTGGACGAATGCTACTGTGTATAACTGAATTCTATCCTTTCAGCATGTAGTATCGGCTGCTCAGACCCAGGGAACTGTGATGACAAGACTGGCAGATGCTCTTCTGGTTGTATCAAAGGTTACTACGGAGCTAACTGTCTTGGTGAGTAATTGTAGAGAGCTTTATATTTCCTTTCATAATTATACAATAATTTTATATGCTATTTTCGAATTTCATTACACTAAAATTGTTTACTTTGTATTTAAATAACGTTAAATTCAAACAAATTTTAAGTGAACACGTTTGTGATAAATAACTATTCATTTACGCTTATTATTTTTTAAAGTATTTTAAATTAAAAAAACGTACTGTAAAACATAAACAAAAGTCGCTCATTGACTAATTTTATCATCAACTCAATAATAAATTACTGTAACTTTTTCTTAATCAATTCGCGTATTAAAAAATCATTTAATTTTAACTGGATATATCAAAATTGATTCTTTCCCTAACTTAGCAGATTTAAAATTTAAATGATATATTGCTTGATGCTTTGCTGCACTTATCGGAGTTTTTAAACACATTGGCAATGCAAACACATTTTTTAAATTCCTGATTAATTATAGATTTTGACTAAAGGTGATAAACACAAAATCAATAATTGCTATTAATTTTTTATGGGGTATTGAACTCATAAAGTCCATTCTTGCCTGGTCATAGGCCAGAGGAATAAGTCTTACAATTCTATAACGTTATTCCGGATTCGTTTTAAAATGAAAGTGTGCCGCGAGGGAGGGGGAGATGGCAATCTAAACAACAAATATTAAGTCTTATTGTAGAACAAGATTCAACAGAGAATAGAATCCACTTCAGAATTATAGTAGTGGATAGCATTCCTATAAGAGAAAATGTCATGTTGTGGGCAAGGGATAACAAGTGTCCTTCCTTTTAGGCATTGTAATACAATGTAGATTATTATTAGTGTTATTTTATTTTAAATAAAACTGCATTACTACTTTAGAGATGAGGGCGACTTAAACACCATTAGATTGTCCAAAATGTCAAAATTAATTATTGTTTCCTTAAAAATTATCAAAAAAATTAAATTCTGGCCTGGGGATGAGACACATTTAGCCCAAGGCGAATATAACTTACTATATGTATGTTCTGAGCAGTTTTTAACCTGGTCTCTCACACTTTGTTAACTCTTTACAGTGGATACTTAGAATCAACGGGTCTATCAAATCTTCCTCGAATTATTATCGTCGGGCATCGCCGTACACAACCGTACATCGCCGCACACTTGCGTATATCGCTGTAAACTTGCGTATATCGCTGTAAACTTGCGTACATCGCCGTACACTCGTGTACATCGGCGTACACTTGCGTACATCGCTGTACACTTGCGCACTTCGCAGTACACTTGCGTACATCGGCGTACACCCTCTTAATAGCTGGCAATAAAGGAACATAACTAAATGCTACATTGACTGGGAGTCAACATGCCCATCTTATATTGTCTTCTTTTAATGTAAAATGTTTGTTTAAATTGCTGTTGAAAGTGTTCACGCCAATTTGAAAAAGAATTGTATTAAATAGAAATCAAAGATTCATGAATCACAAATATCAATTATTTTAATCCTTTCGTACAGGCCACATTTGACTATTTATATTGAGATATTGAGGATTTGTGTGTGTGTATCCTATAACCTCGTGGTCATTCGTTTAGGGTTCTAATGTTTCCATTAGATATTTCGCGGTGTTTGGAAGACCTTGGCTTGGCGGTGCCAACCTCCTCTCCAGGTCAGCGGAGGCGATTTTTAACATCGGCTTAATCCCACGATCATCAGATTGTGAGGCGAGCGAACTATTGACTTCACTATCTTAAAATTTAAACATTAATGTGGCTTTTTGTAGCCGTTTTATACTTAACAGCTGCTGATATTTGAATTGTAAGAAAAAGACATAAGCACAAGTAAGAGTGCTTTGGTCCGGTAATACAACATATTTATGCGCAATAAACTTTTACAAGTCATTTTAAATTATATTTTAAATTTCATCTTTTCTGACCATTTCAAGTTTCTTTTAGTTTTTTCCCCCAACTCTCTATAATACAAACCAAATTGAAGTCTTACCTTGTTGACAGCATGTCCTAAAACCTGTGTGTACCAAGAATGTGACGGCAGTACCGGGCTCTGCCAACGAGAATGTGTCCCAGGATATTATGGACAACAATGCGAATCAGGTAGCTGTTTAAGAAAATCAAACTCTTTAAATAACCGTCATTAACTACGTGCAAACCATGTGAATAAGGTAAAAACTAATGAAAATCTTTAAGTTACTGTTAATTATAACGTGTGATAACGAAGGTCCTTGTTGTTTGGTTTTGTTTGATCCTTTTCCTTTAGTGAAAGGCTGTCGTCGCTTTAACAAAAGTTACATTTGCTAAATGAGTTTTGCTAAATAATCATTAAGTTTAAATCCCTGTGTTCAAACATTAACGACCAAGTCCTTCAAGACAGCACCTAAGACACATCTTTTTAAAATTTTATTTTCAAAATTAATTAAACAAGATTTCTTTTAATGATTAACATGGCTTTTGTGTTATATACTGTGTTTAAAGGGGTTGTTATGGTATGAATGGTAATTTATTATATATGCATGTTATTACCTTCATGTGAAGCGCTGTGAGCCCAGTTCTTTACTAGGATACAGCGATATATAAATTATTATTTATTATTATTATTACTATCAACATTTGCCTAAGTGACGTTTGATTTAAAAGCCAACACGAAGGCATGTCTTATCTATTGGCAGGGTGCAGCACTGGTTGTGCCGGTAAAGGATTGTGTGACAAAGAAAGTGGCGCCTGTAAAGATGGCTGCAAGGATGGTTTCCTCGGAGAAAAGTGCTCAAGCAAGTTGTCGTTGATATTTATCTTTTATGCATTCCGTCTTTATGAACTAACGTTTCGGCATTATATAAACGGTCTCTGTCATCTCATTTTTTTTTACTTTACTATTTTTTACACTCAGTATTCCGCAATTAAGATTGTGCTGTCTTCTTGTTTCCTTTATACATAATGTGTGTAGACCCCACGAATAAGTTGTGAATACATTATTTATAGAAGAGCTCATACAAACAAATTCAATGTGTGTTGTCAGGGAAACATTATAGAGCTATTGGGTTTTCCCTGACATGTCAATGTTGTTACTTGCGTTTGGTGCGGTGCGGTACGCGCGGTATGAAAGAGTATGACGTAACAGGGAAACATTATAGAGCTATTGGGTTTTCCCTGACATGTCAATGATGTTACTTGTGTTTGGTGCGGTGCGGTGCGCGCGGTATGAAAGAGTATAACGTAATAGTGTGAACGTGACGTAGTGAGAAGGCAGTTGTTGTGAGAGAGAGATAGAGGTCGGTTGGTATATGGAGGAACCTTCGACCTGCAGTACACAAAGGAAACAAGAGTTTTGGCGTGGCCAGTGTTCGTCTGTTCGACTGAGAGTTGTTAGATATGATGTTAAGACGCATGGAGTTGTACTACAATTAATAAAGATTGCTGTTAGTCAGTGTTAGTACAAGGACTTTGTGTTCGGTCTTTGTGCGCAAGTTGGCGGTGAAGTAACGATCAGAACCCCTAGACAACGAATCCCCGACATGTATAAGAATTAATAACGACGTGTTTAAACGATAGGTGAAGATAATGAAAACATGGCCACTTATAAGATCAGAATCTTGTTTATATTCCAGTCTGTTCTGAGAGCTGCATCAATACGGCTTGTTTCCAGGATTCCGGACACTGTCTATTGGGATGTGTGCACGGTTTCTACGGACCATCGTGTGATTTGGGCATGTCAATTTAGTTTCGTCTTTACAAATTGTGCCTTTGTCTGCAAACAAAAAAACATGTGATTAATAAAAAATAATTGTTCAACTTTTTTTCTCTCTTCTTTTCTGTCATCTTAGCTAATTGCTCTTTATTGACGATTATTCCCCAACAAAATTAACGTGTAAATCTTGCTCTAAATTCTCTGATATCTTAATCAGCGTGTAGCCCTGGCTGTGGGGACGTCGGAACGTGTGACCCCGTGGATGGCACATGTACATCAAGCTGTAAGCCCGGATATACTGGACCAACCTGTACAGGTATGATGATCTGTTGCCCATTTACTGGACCACACTGTACAGGTATAATGATCTGTTGCCAATTTACTGGACCACACTGTACAGGTATGATGATCTGTTGCCAATTTACTGGACCACACATTACAGGTATGATGATCGGTTGCCAATTTACTGGACCACACTGTACAGGTATGATGATCTGTTGCCAATATACTGGGTTTACAGGTATGATGATATGTTGCCAATATACTGGGTTTACAGGTATGATGATATGTTGCCAATTTACTCAACCACACTGTAGCGGTATGATGATCTGTTGCCAATTTACTGGACCACAGATTACAGGTATGATGATCGGTTGCCAATTTACTGGACCACAATATACAGGTATGATGATCTGTTGCCAATTTACTGGACCACACTGTACAGGTATGATGATCTGTTGCCAATATACTGGGTTTACAGGTATGATGATCTGTTGCCAATATACTGGGTTTACAGGTATGATGATATGTTGCCAATTTACCCAACCACACTGTAGAGGTATGATGATCTGTTGCCAATTTACTGGACCACAGATTACAGGTATGATGATCGGTTGCCAATTTACTGGACCACACTGTACAGGTATGATGATCTGTTGCCCATTTACCGGATCGCACTGTACAGGTATGATGATCTGTTGCCCATTTATTAGACCACACTGTACAGGTATGATGATCTGTTGCCAATTTACTGGACCAACCTGTAGAGATACGATCCATTGTGGTCAATTTTATTATTAAATTGCTGTGAGATCATATATAGAAGCGCAAAAATAAAGGCAAGCCCTTATATTTGATGTTTACATCTAAACGTTTATGTTTCTTTTATGACAGAAAACTCACGAGAGATCTTGTATGACAGAAATCTCACGAGAGATCTTGTATGACCGAAATCTCACGAGAGATCTTGTATGACAGAAATCTCACGAGAGATCTTGTATAACTGAAATCTCACGAGAGATCTTGTATGACAGAAATCTCATGAGAGATCTTGTATGACAGAAATCTCACGAGAGATCTTGTATGACTGAAATCTCACGAGAGATCTTGTATGACTGAAATCTCACGAGAGATCTTGTATGACAGAAATCTCATGAAAGATCTTTTATGACAGAAATATCATGAAAGATCTTTTATGACAGATGTTTTGTGACAGTAGTTAACATTTTCCACCTGACAGCCTTTATAAAATGCCTCAGTTAACGCAACAGAGTGTTGTACTATAGCCGTGGCGTAGCGATGGAGCTTGGGGCCCGCGGGCTCGGCCTCTTTATGGCGTATGCGTAATATTTAATATAAAAAAATTCTGACACTCCTTTGGCCCCCCCCCTTAAGTGGGGGCCAGCAAGGACTTTTGAATTTTGACCCCTCCCCCTAATCTAGCCACGCCACTGTACTAGAGCCGTGTTATTGTTTCCCAGCATGCCCACTGTCTTGTCTCAATGGCACATGTGAACCAGGAACCTCCAACTGCCTGAATGGCTGCGAAGATGGTTACTATGGCGACAAGTGTGATTCAGGTGAATAATGTTTGTGTGAACTTACGATTGCTGTAACGATAGATACTTTGTAGAGTTTAGCAAAGCAAATCACTTTGACAAAGAAATGTGTGCTCTTAGTGGTGTCTATTTAAATCAAATGAGGTCGATTTACAATATTTGTTGCTATTTTTTAAGAGTGAAAAAAATGAAAACAATTTTTAAACACATTTTTCTTAAAATTCATTTCATTTTACCCCTGGTATTTTCACAGTATTGCTTTTCAAGTTTAACTTTGCAATAACTAAAAAAAAAATTAATAATTTTCACTTCCAATCATGAAGTCTTATTTAGACTAACCGTTCAACGAGCTTGTTATTGACTTGTATTCTTTAAGCCAACATTTTGATTATGATCAGCTAGAATAGTTTACTAGCGTAAAGTGGGATAAGATCTTATGTGATAATCTCAGCCGGAGAGAAAGAACAAAAAGTTGGCGCAGCGCACGTAAAGCAATTCCTCGTTTTTATTTCTAGATATAATAAAATACAATACTTAAAATCAATTTCTAACTTCAATTACAAAATAAATATTGGAAACCTCGTTTACATTCATATGAGCCCACTGTTACGGTCGGATGTTATGGTGTGATAATGACTTAAATGTGGCACATAAGTTTTGTGTGCGCACCAGGCTATTGTGCGTCTTACAAACAAAGACGCACAAGGAGTGAAAGGATATAGAGAGAGAATGTCGGTTTGAGATGTTATCAACATGAAGAGTAGTATTGTTGGGTTTGTTAATGATAGTAAAAGAGTATTGATATTGTTGTAGTTAGAAATAGAATGACTTATTTTGTTATACAGATTAAACATACATATTATTTCGATGGTATTTGCTTGTTTGACTTTAGCCTGCCTTTCAAAGGACTGTGGTATCATTTTTCTTATAACCGTCGTTATGAACTCAATCACTGATACTGATATCTGTGGCTAAGGGCGGACCTCGATCCCCCTAGACAACGAATTCGCCACACCCACCCAGCTGTGCCATTAGCTGGTGGCTGGACATGGTGCCGGACATTAACCTCGTTTACATTCATATGAGCCCACCCAGCTGTGCCATTAGCTGGTGGGTGGACATGGTGCCGGACATTAACCTCGTATGTACAGGCCAGTGAATAATGACTTACTTACCCTACAGGCCAGCCCCGTCTGTATGGTCTCTTGTGGTAGGACGCGTATTGACTGAGTGTGTAATTTATTATAACGAGCAGTGAAGTTAACATTTATTAAATATGTTAAAGTTGTGCGTGTGCGTGTTTTTTTTATTTATAATTTATATATTCATATCTTTGTTTGAAATCCACAAGTGTGTAGCTCTGGTTGTGCGGGTTCAGGTAAATGCTTTCAACTTGATGGGGCCTGTATGGAGGGATGTCGCCCTGGCTTTCTGGGACGCAAATGTATAAGTAAGTTAGTGTAATTTTTAGGTCAGGCTGTTAGGCGTGGAAGCAAATGTATAAGTAAGTTACTGTAAAGTTTAGGTCAGGCTGCTTGCGAGTTTGAACTGCGGCCTTAGGATGGTCATTCAGTTCAGGAGTGTTGCTTAAATTGACTATCTGATCTGCCTTTTGTGTAGAAGAATTTTTATTTTGATATGACACAAAATTCAAAATCTATAAAACTTTTAGACATACCATAATGTAAGACGATTAAAACAGTTTAAAATTTAAACTTTTACTCTTGTACTTAGCAACACGAGTTTGGTATGTATTAAATGTATTTAAAGCCGCAAAACAAACTAGTTTCTTTTATGTTTACCATTATAAAATTTAACAAAAGACAAATAGAAAAAAGACAATATTTGCTCCTTTTTCTTCTTCTTTTAATCAAGCTTGAAAAATGTATTAATAACATGTAAAATTGTAATATTATAAAGTTATTTAACTTCACCTTATAAAATACAATAAATATTTTAAAAAGACATAATAATTATATAAGATATAATAATTTAATGAGATAAAGTATTCTTATGATATACAATAATGTTTAGAGATACAATAATTCTATGAGATACAATAATTTTATGAGTTACACAACTTTAATAAGATACAGTACTCTTATAAGATGTAATTTCAGCATGAGTTTTACAAAAATTCTCCCAGAATGCCCAAAGGGTTGTAACGACGGTGAATGCAATCTGGGTACACGCCACTGCCTGACAGGGTGCAACACGGGTTTCTATGGACTCTACTGTGACACACGCAAGTTTACACTACTTCCTAGCAAATCACAGTGGTACCTAGAGATACGCAATAAATCTGGTCCGTATCTCGGAGTGTTCGTATCTCGAACAAAGTTTTACATGAAAAATAGTTAATCCCTTTAAAGTAACTCAGATGCAACAATAAAAGTTGCAAACATCATGGCAAACTAAGGAAAAACATACTAGGATTCTTAGATCCCTTAAATCAGTGTTTTTCAACCTTTTTGGTGCCATGGCACACTTTTTTCATGAAAAAAAATCCCGAGGCACACCACCATTAGAAAATGTTTTAAAAATTTACCTCTGTGCCTACATTGACTATATATATATATATATATATAAACTAATTCTCTTGAATAGGAATATCCCGCGGCACACCAGGAAACATGTCGCGGCACACTAGTGTGCCGTGGAACAGCGGTTGACAAACGCTGCCTTAAAGAACACGTCATAAATCAAATAAATACCACAATAAATGGTCACAAAATAAAGTAAATGGAAAATGAAATGAATGTGAACCATCACTTTTCGAGTGAGGAGAAGTGTCGAAGTGTCGGAGAAAGGTGGTAGGGGAGGAGAACGGGAGGCGTAAAACATTGCGGCATACGTACGAAAAATATCAGCTTTATGAAAATAAAATAATTTGTTTTTACAAAATACACACGAGGTAACTTAAAACAAACACTTACATTTAGTCCAACTCTGCAAAAATCGTATGTAGCGTTAGACATAAAGATATGCAACGTAGCACATAAACCTATGTAACGTAACACATAAAGCTATGAAATTTAAAAATTTGCTTTTTGAATATTCTAAATTCCTTTTTGTTTTCTGTCCTTTTTGTTTTGCGCTTTCTAATTATATGTTGCTGTTATTTTTCCTCGCCTTACTTCCACTAAAATCTTCTCATACTGATGATATTTTAGAAAAAGGTGTAATTGAAGAAGGCATGTTTTTGCCTATTTTTAGCGCATTTTCGAGAAGTCGAATGCGCTATTGCACCCGTTTTGTCCGTCCGTCCGTCATCACCCTTGATCTCAGCATCCATAAGTCCTAGACCCATGAGGTATATATGTTTTTTGTATGTCCTGACCTGCCATTTGTGCATCAACACTCAGTTACTCGATCCGTTAAAAAACCCCGTAAAAACTACCAAAAAATATTTCGAATCGAGAGGTAACACTAGCGCATGGAACGGCCGCCATTGCCGGAAGTCGAATGCATAATCCTTGGGGCATTGAAGAGTGGTGCGAAATGGTGCAAAAGAATTAGTTTGTTTTTTTTAGTTGACGTCATTAGAATATGTGTAAAAGTTTAGAGAGTTTTACGTCATCATTTGTGGTGACTTGTAGTTAGAATAAAGAGAAAATAATTTTTTTTTTAAATGTAAAGAAATGACTTTTAAATAAAAAAAAAGTCAGGTATATTCATTACACAAGAAAATTCATAAAAATATGTCTAAAATCTAAACACAATTACTGATAACTACATAATGCTGATATCTAACATAAGTACTGATACATAATACGAAAATGCGCTAACACGTCCTGAGTTCCAAAAGGGACCAGGCTTAACATGATTTTTTTTTTACAATTTCTTTTTTTTTTAATGATTCACGCATTAAATTGACAACAGCACGACATGTTTGAACCATTTCAGTTAGTTGATGCTCGCTGTTGTTAGCTGCGCATTTTTGGTATATTTGTTTTTTTCGTAAAGTATAAAAAAACTCTTAAATGGTGTTTTAAATTTTTGATTAGAATTTTTCGTAACTTATTGTATTGGTATCTCGAGGTACCACTGTACTTATATATTTACTTATATATTTGTGTGTGTGTGTGTGTGTTTGCTTGTGTGTGTGTGTGTGTTTTGGTTTGAATTCCATGTTATTTTTCTTCTAACCAAAAAAACAAAAAAACATTGTCATTACTTGAACCCAAATTTAATTACATTCATGAAACGAAAGGCTGTATCATTAGATATACACTATAATAGCTATGTATATGAAGCATTCTGTTAAATTGATGTTCTCTAGTTGGCCACTCCTATATAAACTAATACATTCTCACCTGTAGCTCTAGTTGGCCTCTATTATATAAACTAATACATTCTCACCTGTAGCTCTAGTTGGCCACTCCTATATAAACTAATACATTGTCACATGCAGCATGCGACGCCAACTGTGGTGGAGACAAGAACTGTGATATGAAAACTGGGATCTGCAAGGAGTGCATCGATGGTTTCTACGGCTCGCACTGCGAGTTAAGTGAGTGACTTTCTGGTAGGCTGTTTAAGGTCTTCGGTGGAAAAGTTTATATAAATAACAACACAAATGACGTTATTAAAAAAGGAAAGCTAATAGACATTCAAGCATAAGGCTCTTAGAATTCTGCTCACTAAGTTAAAGTATAAGAATGCTCCGGATGAATACCTAACATTAGGCGGTTGGGTAATGCGTGGAACCCTCATAGGCCAGGCCTGTTGAACGCTGCATCACTTGCCAACAGATCATCCTTCATGGTCAGTGGACGCAATTATCTTCAACATAGAATGAGCGTCTGTTTATATAAGATAAGATAATCAAATCAATATAATAGACAAATCATCAGCCGACATAACTAAAATGTTTGTAATGTCCTGTACTACTGATGTTTTTTTTTCTTGATGATTTGAGATAAATCCTTTTGCTGTTGACCTGATGTAATAGACAAATCATCAGCGACCTTGACTGTGTTCTTTTGATTAAAATCTGGATTTAAAAAAACATATATCTTGAGCTTAAAACCTTAAGGAAATGCGAAAAAAAGCATTTTTTAATGAGACCGACAACAATGGTGGCTATTTCTCGATGTGCACTTGTTAATTCCAAACAGTGGCGTAGATAGGGATTTGTATGGATTTGGGGGCCCCGGGGGCTTTGCCTTATTAGGGGGGGGGGGTCTTGAACACAGGGCGGTTGCGTATATCTAATTAAAAAATAATTTCGGACACTCGTTTGGGGGGTCCCCCTCAAGTTGGGGCCAGTGGGGAGTTTCGAATTTGTACCCCCATCCCCCTCTCCTAGCTACACCACTGATTCCAAAGTAGAAATCGTAGCTCACAAACCCTATTTTGTCGGACTTTTTGTTACAGCGTGTCAGTCCAGCCATTAGTTATTTTACTGAAGTTCCTATCAGTTTAACGAAGCATATATAACTCGTACATAAACCACACAACAAGTTTACACTTCTTTGCGTTGTAAATCTGAATTCTGTTGATTTCAGCTTGCAACGAGCACTGTGCTGGTAACATTTGTGACAGGATTGAGGGGGAATGTGTCAGTGGATGCGATACAAGATACGCTGGATTTTTTTGTAATTTGAGTAAGTTTTTATTAAAGTTTTTTTTTTTTGTACAGGATTTTTCTACTGAAAAAAGTACACTACAAGATTGAATCTCATTCTTGTGGTTTAAATATTTCACTGAAGTACATTTCAGTCATGTGACATTAAAAACAAGCAAATATTTCCATAAAAACGATACTGCAATGGATAACGATGAAGATTGTTCTTTAGAGGGCAGTAAAGAAATGGGGATACAAACAAGATCAATATATATTTTTTTAGTTTTGTTTAAAATAAAGTAAACCCAGCTAGAATAATGCAAAACTTTAACTGATTAACGAATAATACACTGATATTTATTGATTTTCGAGAAATACCAACATTTATATAGAAGATTAAAAAGCTAATTTTCCCAGAGAACAATACGTGTCACATTTTCCCACATCTAGAAACATTTCATTTCTCATGACTTGAGTGCATATAATTCATATTACTGTGAAAATTATTTACAAAAAAAACATGCAATACGCTACTTATCATTTAAACTTCATTGACCGAGTTATATCAAATGTGGTTAATTTATTAAATTAAAGAACAAACAACTAACAAATTATACAAGAAACATTCAATTCTAAAAGATATAACGTCTACACACATATGATGGAAACTTGGTTGGGTTTTAATCTCAGAAAGGTTTTAAACAATATAGATCAAGTCTGGACAGACAAGTAGTTACTAATAGCTATTTTCTTTCAAAAAAATATAATAAATTTTGAGAGCCGCATTGAAGCATTTTTTGGTTGTGACCCCGTTCAAAATAAACATTCTTCATCTGATTTATTTTTAAAATATATTCTCATATTACTTTTCAAATCTGTTCATTGTTTTAAACCTAACCGTATGTTTAAGGAATAGATGAGTTGCGGTTAAACATAAATTTAAATATAAATTAAACAACTCGTAAAAAAAAAAGGTTTTGACTATAAATCCAGTATATATGAGACATAATTAAATGTTTTGATTTTGTTTAATATAATAATACGTACCACGCTACAGACTAGCATATACATTTAAATGCTACTTAGAGATACATAGAGATAATCTATAAATTAAGTAACTTAGTTTTATTTCAATCGATCGAAATGATGTTTGATAGAGTGCATTGTTAGGTGACAAAAGTCTATGTGCAAAATTTCAACTCGATAGGATCCCGTGAAGTGGGTCATTTTTACTTTTATTTTTTCGCGGGACCATGCGACCACCACATACAAGACGGTGAAGTTGATATGAGGGATTTTAAAAAATTAAGACTAAAAGCACACTGCAAATAGAATCATAATTACTGTGCGAATTGATTGTTCTTACATGATTCTGCTAAAAAGGCTTTAAACTAGCTAATTTATTTAATATGGTTGGTAGATGGAAGTTGTGCGGTAGCTTGTTAGACGACTGTCCCGTACTTTAATTGTATAAAATCAAAGTGGATTGCAAACATTAGCAGAAGTTGTTTGTAAATATGATGGATAAAGTCGGTAACTAGCTTTCATAAGTTTGTGTTATTTAACTCTTGACACCAGCTTTCAGAAATCTGCTATTTAAATACGTTACTGGCTTTATTGGGACTAATAATAATAGTCAATGCTTTGAAATACATATTTTTTTATAGAAACAGAAATTTAAATTTACTTCACCAGGAAATTAGAATCCAATCGTTCCCAAACATTTGAGATAGTTAAATCAAAATTAAATGATTGTTAATCATTTGTTGCGGGCTGCACTCTTTAAAACTGTCATATATATATATATATATATATATATTATTCGACTTATTTCAAGCAAAAAGTTTAAGTAACAAAAAAAAATATATAATTTTAAATTAAAAAAAAAAGAGTTCATGAGGCGCAATTTCAACACAGAAGCACCGCATGCGGCTCAAATGCCACGCTTTGACAACTTTTAATATAGTCTCCATTTCTGAATAATTTCTGTTTTCTTATTTTATTCCCACGTCGTCTGTCACATGTTTACTTAATTAAACAAAGAAGATTGCAAATTAATATAAAAAAAATTAACGTTGGTAATGCCAATTAAATTAAATTCGAAACGAATAATTGCTGTAGGAAAGTCTTTGATTTTCAATGTAATTAACTTTTATTATTATTGTTATCGTCATAATTATTCCACTTATAATCATGGTTTGAACGAAGTTCTTATTGATCTAGTAAAAATTTTTAATAAATAATTTATTTTCAAACATGTCTGCTTCATGTTATCACTGTATCTCAATGAACAAACGTTTGAATGCTCCCGTCCAGCGTGTAACAACTGTGGGGCTGAGGGGGCGTGTACTCAGAGAGGGAGAGTCTGTCTTCAAGGATGTGTTATGGGATTCACTGGTCCAACATGCTCGAGAGGTGAATATGACATATAGAATTGATTTAGTACAATATGCTAGAGGGCTGAATATGACATATATAATTGACATGGGCCAACATTTGAGGGAGGTGGATATTACATATATTATTGATATGGTACAATATGCTAGAGGGCTGAATATGACATATATAATTGACATGGGCCAACATTTGAGGGAGGTGAATATGACATATATAATTGATATGGGCCAAATTTTGAGGGAGGTGGATATTACATATTTTATTGATATGGTACAATATGCTAGAGGGCTGAATATGACATATATAATTGATATGGGCCAAAATTTTAGGGAGGTGAATATGACATATATAATTGATATGGTACATGCTAGAGGGCTGAATATGACATATATAATTGATATGGGCCAACATTTGAGGGAGGTGAATATGACATATAATTGATATGGGCCAATATGCTAGAGGGCTGAATATGACAATCATAATTGACATGGGCCAACATGCTTGAAAGGTGAAAATGACTTATATAATTGACATGGGCCAATATGCTAGAGGGATGTATATGACAAATATAATTGACATGGTCCAACACGCTAGAGAGCTAAATATAATGCACTTAAGTGAGGTGCCATTAAATTTTTAGATAAGATATAAGATACAAAAGATTAATTTCCAGCTGTTTCGCTTGACATAAACAAATGTGTAGATTAAATAAAATAAAAATTAAAAACAAAACAATGTTTTTGCACCACAAATCTCAAACAGCTCATCTTTTTTTTTTTTTTTTTTGACGTTTTTCTCTAATCTAAAATTTTTAAAAATTTAAAATGCGATTGGGTTTTCTTTTTTTTTTCTTTTTTTTTCCATAAAAATATTATTTAACTGCTATTTCCATTATGAATTTATATTTATAATGTATTCTAATATTTCTAAAAAGTGAATAAATTTGTTTTAAGACCAATAAGCTACAATAACGTGTATACACATTTCAAGCCTGGTAACAATAATGCGTACTGCCCTCGCGAGCTTAATCAGGCAGCTTTTAAATATTTATAATATTTTTACACCGATTAAAGATGACATTAAAAGTTGCCTTAACTAATCATAAATGTTTTATTTGATGCTATCGTAAACTAATTACCCCGCCTCCCCCCCCCTTTACTAAAAAATGAGTGAGGGTCACCCTCAAGGCCTCACTATAAATTATATGGAAGTTTACCAAGGCAACTTTGAGAGTGAGGCTCGCGCATTTACCAATGAGGGAGCGACTTACTTAGTGTAAGAAGTAAGACACAGCAGAAGAAAAGAAACGAAAGGTCGAACAATCATTGTCTCGTGTCCCTGCTTCCCTGGTCGTCTTAGGCATTAATGAATCCAGTTCGTCAATCACATCCAGGCTCGGATTCGTCTAGTCAGCCAGTGCCGACCTCACACACCTACACCCCATCCCCCCCCCCCATGACTAAAATAACAAATGAATTGACGTCATCATTTTCGATGTACAAACAACACACAATTAAAACAGATTATTAACTCCCCACAAACAATAACAAAAGTATTTGAAACTAGATTGTGCCGGGGCGCCGTGGCGCCTGCAGCGCCCACTTTTTTTAGGGCGCCTACGGCGCCAACCTTTTTCAAAAGCCCAACTAACTTGTCCTTTTTTATATAAATACGAAATATTAAACTTTCTGAAATGTACGCAAAGTAATTAATAATAGGGGTTGTATTTTGCGCACCGATGCACACCAAACAATTACGTCATATTAAATATTTTTACAGCGCTAATCACCACACGATTTTTCAACTGCTATAGACTGTTGTACATCGTTCCTCAGCGTTCCACATCCAGTGAGTGCCTTGGACTATTATATTATTTATGTTCTCAATTTCAGAAAGTGGCATCTCTTTCACCAGCGTAGGGATGATCATGTTTTACGTAGTCATCGCAATGTTTGCTTTTTTTGCTGTTATAGCCAGAAGTTCAAGAGACATATTGAACACGGAAGTGGAGCAGATGTGATTTGTTAAATAAACAGGCGATGCCTGAGTACCAGGGTTGTTGGCTAAGAAAACAGAGAAGATTTCAGTATATCTAGTGCAATAAGACTTCGCGATAATTTTTTTAAATTGTTCAGACTATACTTATTTATGGAAAAAAAGATTATTTGTAAAATATATTTTTTTTTGGAGAGTGGGTAATAGCAGTGGCGTCACTGGGGGTGTGCGGAAGGGGCAGGTCGCCCTGGATGACACCATCACAAGGGGTGACACAAAAATTTAACCTAATAAGTGATGAGAGATTTATTAGACAGAAAGTTCAAGCTTAGCGATAGGACCGACGTTAATTTTATCAGCTCATAATCTTTCCTTTCATAATACTTCTCCCTCTTCCCATCGCGATGGTTGCATTCACCAAGTATTTATAATGCTCTGTCATTTAATAGAAGATTGTATAGTTTTATAGTTAACTTTAAAATGTCTAAAGATGTGAGACCTTCAAAATAAAGAGACTAAAAATGCCTACTTATATGAATATTCTGTCGTGTAGTAGATTTTATTTAGGTTTCAATTTTTAAAAAATAATAAATTCACCAAACATCTGCCTGTAAAGCAGCATTGTTTAAGTTAAACAAAATCGTTCATGAGTAAATTTCACAAATCAGGATATGTTATTTGCATTATTATTGATATTTTAGTTTCAGGTATGAAAATTAAATCGGTTAATGATATTCCCTAATACAGTAATGTATATAGGTTAATATATTTAAATTTAGTAATATTTATTAATACATTTTTTAAATAAAGGAAATCAGGGCGTGGTAAAAACAGAAATCATGTTTGGACCAGATAGTAACAGTCTCAATAAAGTTATGTAAAGGTGACTACTTTACTTAAGTTTTATATACAATTCATGGCGTAAATATTGAAATAAGATTCATAAATATGCATTAAAATATAGTGAGTTTTAAATGTTCAGGCGAAATTATCGTTCACTGAGAATCAAGTCTTTGGAGACTGAATGTATTTATTTATTGTTTATGTAATTGTAAAATGGTAGTTGTTATATTAACAGTAATAAAATACCACTATGTGAATATTTGTTTGTGTTCTAATGATTTCTATGTTTAAGAAAATTTAATTTCATGACTGACGCAGTGTCGAAGAAACATTTTAACGACAAACATATTGACGAGGTTTGGCACAATACCATGTCTTACTAAACTAAAATATGCAGATAGTGAACTGCTAACGCAAGAGAAAGTATGTCTGACTAGCAACTCACCAAGTGTGTACGAATTGTTGTTCATTGGGAGCGAGAGACAGACTTGATACTTTCAAAAGTGATTTATGATTTCATATAAATATTCGTTCTCATTTTCTTAAAGTACAAAAATTGGCCATTCATATTTTTTGCTTGTATTTGCTCGTCGCATAAACGTTTTTCTTTCAACCCAGTATAAATATACTAATAATTTGATAATTTATATAGCACAGTACTCAAGAGAGCAGAGTGGATCACAGCGTTTCAGATAAAAACAGTGACATCCACAAACATTTATAAATGCAATCAAGTGAAAAAATATACTTTATAACTACAACATACTAGATATGACCCGCGGCGCAGCATATGCCCAATACTTGCTCATAGATAGTGCAAAGAAAAGGGGAAAAGTACAGACACAAACTACAGCACGAACAAGTAAAACAATGCGAGTGAATCTCGTAGAGGAGACCACTGACGCATTGTTTTCTCGAGACATTCGCACTGCGATTATTTACCTTCCCACAACACCAGATGGCCAACCATAATCTTATCTTATCTTATCTGTTACAGACACTGCTTCTATACAGAAGATCATTGCATTTTAAGATATCCATGGTTTGTGTTTAGTCCTGCATTCATATTAGAGTTTTAAATGATGATAAAGTGTTGGCTTTCCTGATATCTATAGGCAACACATTCCACGCCCGAATTCCGGACTTGAAGAAAAGAAACATGTTATTGTCTCTTCTTGCAAACGGACTAATAAAGGTGTTTTTATCTTTATGTCTATCTCAAGGTTGTGTTAAGTTATCTTTGTGTTGTATTTCTAAATTAGAATTAATTAGTTTATCTATAATAACTAATTTACTCTTGGTTCTTTTATGCTCTGGTGTTTCAAGGTTTTAATGATTCAACTAATGGTGTTTGTTGCGTACTGGGTTCTGGATACTCTCTCTAATAAAGACAGACTCTTGTCGAATAGAAGATGTTCTTTATTGAACTATAAATGCACGTAAAATCCTTCCTACAGCCATCGAGACATCACAGTATACAGGCTTACAGGATCACAGTCGTTACAGCGTTCGAGATCTCACGGCACAGGCATACGGGCTCTAGTGTTCGAGCAAACCTCGATAACACCATCCATCAACACATAGCCCTGGCCGACGTCTACACCCAGACGTTACAAGACTCTCGTATCTTTTCTCCTCACGTCTCACGCTCGTCTCTCTTTCGTCTCTCTACACACTACACAGACCCACACTATATATAGCCTTTGCACGCACTCTCAAGTCATTGTCTGACCTTCCACAAGTCAGTCTCTGAACACCGTTCAAAACAATCTCACAACAACTCACAAAACTCATTGCCAACTCATCAACAACTCAGAACCATTCATTGACAGTGATTCTCATACCTTGACATATCCCCCTCTTCCGTTAGATTCTACTTGCTAGTAGAATCTCACAATAAAAAAAAATCATGGTATGGAATCACTAACATTCATACACATCATGAAAATAATTTGGCCTTAGTACATGAACAGCATCATATGAAT
Organism: Radix auricularia; assembly: GCA_002072015.1. Taxonomy (NCBI): domain Eukaryota; kingdom Metazoa; phylum Mollusca; class Gastropoda; family Lymnaeidae; genus Radix; species Radix auricularia. Next base: position 27,776 of record MUZC01001028.1, read on the forward strand.
AATATACCTACATCATATTAATAATACATTAATCTATTACATCATGGAAAACATACTACTGCCGCTTTAGCAACGGAAGCAGTCCTCTAATCGAATTACATAGTTACATAGTCTCAAAAAATAAGTCATTTTAGCCGCAATAACAAACAAAATTTACACATGCGAGGTCTTACATCATTATACATAAGTGATAATCAACTTTTATACCAATAAACATATACAATATACTTATCGATATATACACCCGATCTCAACAAATTATAGCTATACAAGCTCTCAGGGAAAAAATTATATATGTACAAGATCTCAGGTGAGAAAAAGAACCCCAAGAACAACATATTATTACAATTTACAACATTACCAATCAGGCAAAACAAAAAATGATAGTACTTGTCCACCTCATGGGACCCTTTTAACGAGCAACCACTGCTCTAATAATTTCTTTACCGGGACCTGTGCTATTGG
>MUZC01001028.1:35022-66568 GCA_002072015.1 Radix auricularia
TGCCCCTCTTCTCGGTTTAGTCACCATTCTTGGCTGTAATTATTCCTTTGATAATTGCTTCCATATCCCCTTTTCTGCCTAAATTCTGGATAGCGATTCTCATTTTTCAGCAGACAATTGGCCATTAAGTGCCCCCTCTTACCACATTTAAAGCACGGCCCCATTACTCGGCCCTCTGTGGAACGACTCCTAGCCTTTGCTCTATATTCTCCCTTAAGCTCCGACACACCCCCTACCAGTGGCAGTGTACTATCTTTTCTGGTTAGGTGATTTTCCCCTGACGATTTAATGTGGTCTATTTGCGTCAGTACCTCTTCGCATGTGGGGGCATTATTTATTAATATGCATTTGACGGCCTCTCCCTTCAAATTTAATAATAGTTTATTCCTACAAAACAAATCCCTCAGCCCCTCAAAAGTTCTCTCTGTCGTTGCACTTGCCACCCAATTGTCTAAAGTTCTGACTAATTTTGAATGAAAGGCTCTAAAATTGTCGTTCTCAGGGACTAACTTGTTCCAGTCTTCCCTATATTTTTCCCCATTGTACCCTGCATGGTGTAATAGTAGTCGTTTGACTGTCTCATAGTCTTGTAATTTTGTCCTAACGTCTTCTGTCATTAAAAAAGTTTGTAATTCCCCGGTGAGCCTTACTTGGAGTTCTATACTCCATTCACTTTTTGGCACTTTTGCCTGTGTCACTACATGTTCAAATGTTGTTATGTACTCGTCCAGGTCTTGGGACCCATCATATTTTTGAAATTGTTTCAATATTTGTCGATTGTCTCTCGACTGACCTGTCCTGTCCTGTTCCGTTACCCTCGCCTTGATTTCTGCCAATTTTAATTCATGTTCCCTCTGTTCCCTTTCATACTCCCTCTGTTCCCTTAATTTTCTCTCCTCGTACTCTCTCTGTTTTTCTTCGCATTCCCTCTGTTCCCTTAATTTTTTCTCTTCATCCTCTCTCTGTTCCCTTAATTTCCACTGCTCTAATACATACGTTTTTAGCTCTTCTCCCTCTAACTGTACACCCATCTCTCTAAACTCATCCATTATTGTCTTCATCTCTTCCCTTTTTTTCTCTAGTTTCCATTTCTACTTCTTACTATTGACCCCGGGGTTGGAGGAAACAAAAAAAAATAAAAAATATCTAACATCAATTTCCTATTACCCAACACTTTTAACAATCATAAACAAAACTAATTATTTGTACTTGCCTTGATTGCCAGAACCAGCGAACACACTTTCACATATAAGTAAACAAGCACTACACATAGTCCATGAAATATAACTAAATTGTTATTGTCCACCGACGACACTGGGCAGCAACGAGGAGGGGATGTCTCTCTCAATGACGGGACGGTCATAGACGACACACAGGCCAGTAACAAGGAGGGGATGTCTCTCTCAATGCCGGGACGGTCATAGACGACACACAGGCCAGTAACAAGGAGGGGGATGTCTCTCTTAATGACGGGACGGTCATAGACGACACACAGGCCAGCAACAAGAAGACAGATGTCTTCCTCAATGACGGGCAGTCCCTGACACACACAGTTCAGCAACAAGGAGGCGGATGTCTCCTTCAAGGACAGGCAGTCCCCGACAACACACAGGCCATCACGCGGAGGCAGACGTCTCCCTCCAGGACAGGACGTCTCCGACAACACACAGGACAGCAACTAGGAGGCAGATGTCTCCTTCAAGGACAGGGCAGTCCCAGACAACACACAGGCCAGCAACAAGGCGGTTGCCTCTCTCGTAGACTTTACAGACCACCCATCGGACCTGATGACTTTGGCCGACACTTCGTTGTCCGACAAGAGTTTCCAGAGGTCCACTGACGTAGCCCCCACTGTTGCGTACTGGGTTCTGGATACTCTCTCTAATAAAGACAGACTCTTGTCGAATAGAAGATGTTCTTTATTGAACTATAAATGCACGTAAAATCCTTCCTACAGCCATCGAGACATCACAGTATACAGGCTTACAGGATCAAAGTCGTTACAGCGTTCGAGATCTCACGGCACAGGCATACGGGCTCTAGTGTTCGAGCAAACCTCGATAACACCATCCATCAACACATAGCCCTGGCCGACGTCTACACCCAGACGTTACAAGACTCTCGTATCTTTTCTCCTCACGTCTCACGCTCGTCTCTCTTTCGTCTCTCTACTCACTACACAGACCCACACTATATATAGCCTTTGCACGCACTCTCAAGTCATTGTCTGACCTTCCACAAGTCAGTCTCTGAACACCGTTCAAAACAATCTCACAACAACTCACAAAACTCATTGCCAACTCATCAACAACTCAGAACCATTCATTGACAGTGATTCTCATACCTTGACAGTGTTATTCCTGACAGTTTTGAATATTCTCCAGAAATGAATCGTGCAGCTCTTTTTTTCATTTTTTCTAGTTTATCAATGTTTTCTTTGGTGGATGGGTCCCATACAGAAGATGCATATTATAGTATAGGTCTCATCAGCATTTTAATTTTATGTGTGTAATGCAGTTGTAAAAAAAAAATTTATACAGGCTAAGGTTTTGTTTGATGTTTAATAACGCCATTGACATGAGGACTGCATGACAGTTTCTTATTTATTATGACTCATAACCATAAATGGTGAATGGCTGACCGTCAATAGGGTCAGCCAAGTTTGCAAAAAAAAAAGTGTGTTGGGGGGGGGGGGGTGAACGGACACAAACACAAACTTTTAAAAATTAAAAAAAAAAATGTTATTGCTTTGGCTTGATTCCAAGACAATCCGCGTGCAAGGCGGAAGTTTTACCCAATTCACTACAAATCATATTTTATTCTGTGAAGGAAAAACGCATGTGAACGCCAGAACCATTGTTGCCCCTCTCTCCACCACCTGCAGTTGCCAAACCCCAGCAAGGGTCACTCGTCGTACTTATTTGCACATAATCGCTTTGATGAATTTTATATATATAGATAATTATTTATTATGATATAATAGTGCAAATAAGCTAAGTTTATCATGTAAAGAAATGCTATATTGTTATTTAAACCATTGTTTCAAAAATTTGTTTGTCACCGCGGACCGTCAACGTTTGATAATTCCACCAAGGCCCGCTTACCGGGGTGGGGGGGGGGGCATTGCTTGGGGTGGGCGGAGCAGCGTTGATTGTAGGCGGTTCTTCCGATCTGTGTCATTGATGTTCTTTTGACGTGAACTCGCCAAAACGGGTTACATGTTTTTGCCTCTTGTCTATTGAAAGACGCACAATCCAAAGAAAAAAAAACATGCTGTATATAAAACGTAAATAATTTAATTTTCCTTAGGCGGTCCGAGAATAAATGTCTCACGGCCCGGTACCGGTCCGCGGCATGGGGGTTGGCGACCACTCGTTTAACCGACCTCACAACTACGACTAAATTATTTTTCAATAGGTAAATGAGCTAAATTATCCCTAAATTACCCAACATTTACCCACACAATTTACACTAATGAAGCAAAATCCATATAAAAAATTCATGACTACCTAAGTTCACACTACTCAAATGTTGGGCTGGCTAGATTTAAAATGTTGCAAATTAGTCAAATAACTGAGAGATATCTCTAGAATACAGTAGCCGTAGTCGTTGATGGGGTATTAGAAATGATGTTTCACTTTATTATGGGAACAAACACACACACACTCACACCTATACATACACACAAAAAACAAACTATCAAAACTGTATAAAATAGATCATTTTATTTTTTAGTAAGTATTTATCATCTATTAACAAGTTTAAAGATCTAACAACAATGCATTTTGTTAATGTGTATGTGAAGAGAAAATGTTTTTATAATTAAAAATATCACAGTCCAAATAAAGATTCAACCAATGTAATGTAATGTAGGGTAGGCGTATAAAATGCAATACAGATTTACTTTAATATTTCCCTGCACAAACATGAAAAGTTTTATAAATAAAATAAACGTCTGAGCTCGCTGTTAAACGTTTTCCTTAATAATATTTCAAAGCCCGAAAACATGAATCATATCCTTTTAGCCCCGATAATATTTCAAAATGGATTGATACTGAATCACATTACACCGTCCTTATGTTTATAGCCATATAAAACTTCCAGTTACTAGTAGATAAATAAAATCTTCTGAAATTATGTTAGGTTAGTGCTCACGTTTTTTACGGACCTTATGAGTTTTTAAATAGTGAAAATAAAAATTATAATTTGCGAAAACGTTTAGGACTTACTTGACTACCTATAACTGTTCATGTATTCCTAGTATATTTTAAAGTTCATCTTTGGATTATAATCTTCTGTTTGACGAACATTTAGAATTTCTCCACGGTTTTATAAGAGGAGTTAGAATTATTTCCCTTTAGCTTAACGTTACAGCTAAAAAATATATAATTTATTTTTCGTATGCTCAAAGTCAATTTTGTTTCTGTATTGTATAAAAAAATCTTTCAAAGGTCATGTGTTGGATCGTGTAGTGAGCGAAATTAAAAATTTCACCGGCCTTTTGTAGGAGGTCGAACAGATGATGTATCGGCATGTCTGGCACAGATATCTGCGCGTAGAATCCCATCTCGTTTAGAATCTGTGCATGATTATAAACAAAAATAAGTTTATACAATACACGAAGAGAGGAGTTATGATGTACTGATTTATTGATGGAAAACAGTCAAAAATGTATTTCGTTAAGTTGACCTGCCGACACGCCTATGTCCTACCTTAACACCCATGATGTTGCGTTGTAAGAAGTTGATGACCTTGGCCAGAGACAGCAGATGCCCGTCCTCGCGAAGGATGGCGTATATGTTGACCATGTATCCGTGGATGTACTTGCTTCTCAGGTGGTGGGGGCTGCCCAGGCGCAGCAGTTTACCACGTCCCATGATGGCGATGCGAGTACACAGGGCGTTGCACTCTTCAATGCTAGGTTAGGCAATGATACAATACATAAAGCGTTGCACTCTTCAATGCTAGGTTAGGTAATGATACAGTACATAGAGCGTTGCACTCATCAATACTGGGTTAGTTAATAAGAAGATTCATAGACAATTTGATAAAATCAAATAAGAGACTCTTATTTGGCATGCTTCCTATAGCACATAATACTTATAACACGATACGACCCGCGGTGTAGCATATGCCGAATACTTGAACGGTCACAAACGGCCACGAAGAAATCAAACAACGCGAGTGAAAGTCGAGTAGTGAAGAAGCGCCTACATATTGTTGGTATTGAGACATGCGCACTGCGATTAGCTACCTGTTTCCCACCCTGCACAACTTTAGCGTGCCAACCATATACTGTGATTTTTTGATCCTATTGAGCGTCATTCGTCATGCTTAGTTGTACTAGCATTGTGCTTGTTATGGTGAATTATATACGAGATAATACATCCTTGTCGCAACACAATCTTAGTTTTCTAGAGGGTAAAAATTATGTTCCATTGCTCCAGCAAAAAAACTTATTTTAATACCGTGAGGTCAGAATAACTAAAACATTAATTTATAGAAACTTCTGAAAGGCGTTTACGGACGTGATTTCAATTGCAGATCTCTTTCACGCTATTGTCTTTACATTTGTAGCCAATACACATAAATACACGTATAGGTCATGTTTGCCACAACTACTGTAACATTTTAAACCGTTTAAGCTTAGGTGCGTAATTATCGATTTTACCAGAACCCCCTCCCCCCGCCTTATATACACAAATGAAACTTTAAGTTTGAAAAATTATCATAGGTTTCGTTTTCTCTTTCGGTAGGCGAAGTTTTTTTTCTCTTTGGTAATCGTTACTGTTGAGTTGTTCCTTGATACCTAGTGACGCACTACTTCTTATCTATTTCTCATGCTCGTGTTACTTTCCCCGTAGAGACCCAGAGACATAGAGATAACTGACTGAGAGTGATTTACGTGTCGTTGTGTAGTCCGTAGATCACAAGTTCTCAGTATCAGAGAAATGTTTTGATTTCATCCCCTAATAACAATTCTTTACCGATGTGAGTTCTTCGCCCTTGCCGCATGTCATATTCTGTGTGTGAAGTGGGGGGGGGGGGAAACGGTCGCCTTCCAGTCTTAATCTACTTCCTTCATATGAGAAAGATCATGTCAATCACTCTGTAGAATTTCAGGTCGAGTGTTCTGTCACTTTGTCCATTAAAATTAAAAAAGCCATAACAACTGACCTCTGAGAGGTCATAATAAGTGTTATGTCACCTTGTCCATTAAAATCAAAAACACCATAACAACTGACCTTTGTGAGGTCATAATAAGGGTTCTGCCAGACTTTCTGATCATATTGAAGACCCCCCAAAGTGCTCTTCTCGACTCACAGTCCATCCCCGCTGTTGGGTCATCTAGTATTATAAACCCCGTAGAACCGAGGATGGATATTCCTACAGAGAGTTTTCTTTTGCTCCCCACACTGCAGAAAAACAAGTTCATGTGTCGACAACATTAAAATTAAAATTGAAAAAAAAAAGATGTTTGCTTAGAAAGAAACATCTAGCAACAAAATGTTATAATACAGATGAATTTCTTTAACTTTGGTGTGAAACAAAAACATATTTGAAACCTTATAAAATTGTAACTGATTATGTTGGTGAGCATGATACCAGGGTTGGACATGTCTATATACAAGATGTATTGATAAACCTGTAGTAAAAGGGTTGGATATGTCAATACAAAACATCCATTGACATAAAACCTGTAGTACATGTGTTGGATATGTCAATACAAAACATTTATTGACAAACCTGTTGTACAAGTGTTGGATATGTCAATACAAAACATTCATTGAGAAACATGTAGTACAATTGTTGGATATGTCAATACAAAACATCCATGGACATAAAACATGTAATACAGTTTTTGGATATGTCAATACACAACATTCATTGACATAAGACCTGTAGTACAAGTGTTGGCTATGTCCATACAAAACATTCATTGACAGACCTGTAGTTTTTCGTCAACTCGTCCTCATCCGGATGAAGCTTAACAAAACTTATGACGCTGTCGACTACGCCCTTTGTTTGACCCATGGTGACGCCTCGGAGCCTCGCATACAAGACGAGAGTTTCCCGCCCCGTGAGGAGGGCGTGCAAGGCGTGGTGTTGGGGGCAGTAGCCCATTCGAGCCTGGACCTGGGAGTGAGGACAGTTCAAAACATGACCGAGTGGCCCTTAGATTCTTGCAGTCAACCATCACTTATTTAAAATATGTTTATATCTAGAAATTATATGTGGTCCATCTCAAGTATTATGTGTGGTCCATATCAAGTATTATATATGGTCCATATCAAGTTTTATATATGGTCCATATCAAGTATTATATGTGATCCATCTCAAATATTATATGTGGTCCATATCAAGTATTACATGTGATCCATCTCAAATATTATATGTGGTCCATATCAAGTATTATATATGGTCCATATCAAGTATTATATATGGTCTATATCAAGTATTACATGAGATCCATCTCAAATATTATATATGGTCTATATCAAGTATTATATATGGTCTATATCAAGTATTATATATGGTCTATATCAAGTATTATATATGGTCTATATCAAGTATTATATGTGGTCCATATCAAGCATTATATGTGGTCCTAATTAACTGTCAAACAGCAGTTGGGGGCCGACTTCTAGCCCCCAACTACTAAGTTTTGTGGTAAACTACAGGTAGAAATAGTATCTTATTTTTTAGATTAAAAGGTCCTCAGGGGACGGATGAGAGGGCCTCGCGGGCCGCATCTGGCCCACGGGCCAAAGTGTGCAGAACCCTGATCTATAGTAAAATTTAGTTGTCAACCAACATGAAACACAACGTTTTAACTCACACTTTTCATATTGAACTTGATGTTCAAACCTTCCACATAAACGTCTCCGCTGGATATTGTGCTGTCTCCAGTCAACATCTGAAGTGTTGTGGTCTTGCCTGATCTGCTCGGCCCCAAAAAGGCGAAGCACTCACTGTGAGAGATCCCAACATTGGTGCCACTGACAACAGTCAACACGTTTTTGGAGTTGATCCAGTGGCGTTTGCAGATGTTTATCATTAACACAGCATCTTTATTTGCCAGCGATAGAGAAGTGCATAAGACATTAAACGGTAGATCATGAAGGAGATAATGAAAACTATGAGTTATCCCTAAAGCAACGTAAAAGAATTTCATAACTCGGAAGAGTTTTTAATAGGCTGCGTGTATCTATTGACGCCAACTGTACCTCTGTGCTGCAACACTTTCAGGGCAGTCTTTTGAATGATCTCTCGCTCTTTGATGACGTCATCGTCCTCAGTAATCCGGGTGTCAAACCAGTAGGCTATCTCGTTGGCTCGTGACAGGAAGTAGTTTGTTAAGCACGTGCAAGGAGAGCTCAGAGAATACCTGCGATAGAAGAGACTTTTGTGATTCCACGGCTACTTCTTTTCCTTTCAATCAAAAATGTTTAAGTTTCCAGGAAATATTAAAATCATTTTTGATAACTTGAGCTTCAAATTTTAAAAAGTACATACTTTTAATTAAAATATATTTATAGAAATAAGTAATTTTATTTTGGACCACAAAAATTTATGTGGCCGTGTGCCCGTGCCCCAACTGCTCCCCCCTCACCACGCATCCAAACAAAGGGCCCTCTGTTCAATTAGGCAGAGATTTATGGGACTCGGTCGCCAGCGCAATGTTGTGTATATGGCGCCTCGTTTCTGGGGCTACATTTATTTTTTTAAAAAAATGAAGCACTCTAAATAGAGCGTCTGAAGAGAACAAATCGCCCAATAAGTCGACTTACAACACAATATTTAACTCTAATTACCACAACTTCCTATACTAGGTCTACATATCACTATCAGTTTCATATATAAATCCGGCACAACGTGATCATTCGACAGGTAACATCTAAATGAGTGACTACAGACATACACTCACCACATCATCCTGAAGATGTCCATCTCATAACAAAGAAGAACAAACCAGTAAAAGAACAAGTGGCACAGATGGCCGGATACGGCCGTGTACCAGTTGCCTAATTCGGGATTTGTTTCGAAATATCCTAGGAAAAAGCCTTGAACGAAAAAAAAGACAATGATTTCCAGATGACAGAGAACATGTTTAGAGAATGAGCCAGAAATTAGTCAGTTTTTAAGCACGTTAACATGGGAGATTTTTGTGTTACATACTCTCTACGCACTGCTATTAACGGAATGTTCATGTTATGTTACACGATGTACGTCTTAATTTGGTTGTTTAAAAAAATTCCATCCAATTGCAATGTCTTAAAAATTATTATTTTTAAAAAAATTGACACAATTGCTGACTGACTATAAACATTATAACATGTTATAAGAATTGTATTAATCGTCTAAAAACCGAAAATTCTTAAGCCCCTTAACTTGTTCTAAATTATTTCAATTGGCAAAGTCCATAGAGGCTGTAAAAAAGTCATAGAACTCTAGGGGCATGAGGGGACATAATGGTGGTAAACTACAAGAACTTATCAAGTCCAAAATCTGTGAAAATGTGTTTTTTCATAGAGCTTGTAACAAAAAAAATTTAAGTATATATTTTTATTTTATATATATTTGTTCACAAAGTAGTTCTCTGGCGCGTACCATTTTTCCATTCTTGTGCATAAATGAAGACCATGCGGTGAAAAGCTGAGTAGAAAGCGTAGTTTGGAATCAGCAATGTTAATAGTAAGTTAATGTTCCTGATCAAATGGATTGATCTGTAGTATAAGAGCTTTTCTACGACGATGAATCCTGTTCGAATGAAAAATAACAAATTTGATTAGTATAGAAATAAGTAAAACATATTCTTCTGCTTCAGCTTCAAATTAATACACGTCATTGAAGAGGGAGGAGGTGGGATTAACTATTGACTTTTCACTTTTATATAAAATAATTTCTACAATCTGCATCAGATAAAACGACTAACTGTTCAAGTATAATTTAAAACCAGTAGCGTATCTTTGGATTTTGACGCCCAGGGGGGCTTGGCCGTTTTTGGGGCCCCGTCATTTTGACCGATGGCATAATATATAATATTTAATGCCAAAAAAATTTTCAGACACTCCTTTGGGGGTCATCTCAGGTGGGGGCCCGGGGGATTTTCAAAATAAAGACCTCCTTCCTTAGCTACGCCAGTGTATAAAACCATAGAGCTCTGAGGTAATATTTCAAAGCAGTTAATAAAATGGGTTAGCATAATTTTTAAGGAGTGTGTTAAAAATAAAATTTACAATTTGAATATTTTTAAAATTGTAAAAATAACTGATTCATTATTTTTATTATTATAAAAATAAACATATGGTCCTGTACTATTATATGCATAATTATTTGCGTTATTTGCAGATCGCCATTTATATTTACCCATGATTAAATTAGACGAGACAACAGCAGCCACGCCGTTGGCCGGACGGGCGAAGAGCAGCTGTAGACAGTAGATGAAGGGCAGGGCCGTGAGGCAGTAAGTCAGGCAGATGAATGTGATGATCACCCAGCGGTTCTCAACAAAAAACACGTCGCAGTTGATCAGCAGCGACAGGACCATGGCGGCCACTATAAACACGAGCTTGGTCAGGTCGACGAGAAACGTCGCCAGCCAGTAGGCCAGCGGGTTGACGCCACTCAGGGACTGGAGATGTTTGGCTCCAACCTGATGGCGTGGGATCATATCTTTTGTTAGTAAACATGGGAAATAGGCAAAACTTTTAAAATCTCTTCTTTGATAAATAGCTATTTGGAAAAAGTACTCTTTCGGTTGTGAAATGTTTTGTGTGCAGCAAATCATAAAAACATTTGACTGCCGTGATCAGTCAGTGATTAAGATTTTCATGAATTTCTGACCCTAAAATCCACCTTAATGGTGTATTACTTCCAATAATTAAGCCTGTTGTTTGGTATCATTTAGAATGAATAAAATTTTCTCTTTCCTAAATATCTTGATGTAGTGGAAACTAAACTAAACACATATTCTTTGGATCTGAGATCTAATCTCTTAAGGCCTTGGCTATTACTTGGGCAATCTGCTCCATCTGTTGGGCAGTGTCATACAACATTGTCTGAACGTAGGAATCCCCTGTCCCCTAACCTCCCCGGCTATGTCAAGCGCGGGATATGACGTCAACAAGTGTATGATCGTCTCAGAGGCTTGGCTGCAATGACGGCAGTTGGGGGTCCCTGTTGTGATCCAAATAACCAACAAAATTGACCTGGGTGTCGGATGTTAAACTTCAAGAAAATGAATGCATCATAAACCTATGAAGGCGCATAAAAAACAAACTTACGGCACTCTCCGATATTGGCCCATGGATGAAAACTGCGGGGAGCACGGCAAATATGAGCTTGAAGTAGACGCTGGTGAACCTCCAAGACACCCAGCCAGTTCTGTATCTGAGGTGATGTACTCCACTTTGGATGGAGTAGTCTTCTCCTAGCGCGTACCTAACGTGTGCGTTGAGAAACAGCTGGATCTAGTTCAAGGGAATAACAACAATATAGTTTATCTGATTGATGTGTACAGGGTACCTGTCATAGTAACAATGATAAAAAAGGAAAGAATACGCTGGGAAAGACATGTAGAAAGGATGCCAGAATGTAGAGCAGCAAAAGTTATATACAGGAAGGAAACCTAAGGGCAGACAACTCAGTTGTCGCTCAAGACTGAGATGGATCAATGATGTGGAGAGGAATATACACCAGCTGTGAGATTCGGGTATGGAGGAGGAAATCCATGGATCGATCCAAATGGAAGGATGTTGTGGAGCAGTCCAGGACCCAACACGGGCAGTACTGCCACTGAAGATGATGATGATAAATTTAACTTATTGGCGTCTCTGTGTTTTCTTAATTTCAAGTTAGAAAGAAAGGCATAATTGGCATAAGTAAAATAAATTTATTAGCACACTAACCGTTATGCCCTCTGAAAAAACGACAGTATCCCTGAAGTACACCACGCTGCCATGCGTATCTGTGCCTTTGATGTGCGCGCCAACTATGACCTTGGTATCATACTCAATGTTGATTTTTCTGTTTCTCAGAGCGTAATCGTGGATGAAGTCACCATGAAATGAAAAGTTCCAAGGCTGTCGTGGGAAACAGAACCACAAGTGTTAGGGTTAGTTAATTATTTTCATGCATCTGCTTTTGGTTATTGTACGGCTAGTTAATCTTAACTCAGATTTTATAATGATATTATATACACACATATATATATATATATATATAATTTTTATTGCCATAATTTTTAGAAAGTCGTTGAATGTCGGAAATTCAAACAATGTCTAATCAGACATGAAAACGTCATAACTCATAGTATAATGATACTACTTTAGTATAACAATGTATTTAGTCATTAATACAAACAATTCAATGTGCAATCAAAACTGTTAGCATAATAAAACTATGAACCAGTTTCATTCTTGTTCAATTTCAATAAACTATCTTTAACTAATGATGCATTAAAAATAGTTGACAACCTGATGCATTAAAAAATAGTTGACAACCTACTGCATTCCCAATATACATACATAATACATACATATTGCCTTGAATCTTATATATAAAATTTGTCCACCTTAAAACTTCAGATTTTTCTATTAATAAATTTTCAAAATTATGAGGCAAGGGCTAAACAAAAAAAGAGAATATTTCTGTTGGGGGTAGTTAAATTTATGGTTGCAAATCAAGATGCAAATTTCCTCTAAATTTTAACAAGATGTTTATCATTATGTTCGCTAACAAAATAAAATTTTAAAAAATATTTAAATATTAAAAACCTGCCCTCCAAGTAATTTGAACTTCTTATATTTCAGCTACACGAATTTATTTTTAATCCCGGCAGCTTACACTCGGTGGGAAACCTTTAATACATTGGTGGCGGTCATTTTTAAACTGAGAAACGTAGGCGTTGAGGAAAGTTTGCGGTACTTCGGACTCCTTGACTATTAGCGTTACAGTCTGTGGGAACTGGTCGAGGGTGAAGTACACAGGTCTGTACAGCTTGCCCCGGGAGGCATCGGCGTCTAGCTTTGCCCCGAGCAGCACGAGCAGGGGCGGCAACAGGATGGAAATGAAGGATGGGAGCAGAGAGCGTTTAAAGAGTATAAACTTTTTGGTTATTATGGCAGACATCTGCTGCAGGAATAGAGACACTCCGTCGATTTGGTCGCATATTGAGAGGGCGTCGAAGTCGCCCTTAGCACAGCTGGTGATGACACTCCCATCATTGCTGAAGTTAAGATCTGTAAACAGAGAGGAGACAATCAAAGTTTAACACTATACAGTGTGTTATAGAAAATATATAGGAGTAACTTGTGTTCTACTGGTTACTGAATTATATAGGAATTTTTAAAAATTGTATTTTAAAGATAAACGGATAGTTTTTATTCGATATTTTGGAAGTAATGCACACAAAATTAACTAAACATGATTAAAATACATCTGTAACAATCGCAAGTTTTAAAAAGTTTTAAAGTGCTAGAAGGAATATTATAATTTGTGAAGAACAATTTTTTTAAAAAGAATTTAATAAACATTTGTTCTATAACATGGGAAGTAAAAATTAGTTTTTTGGATTTCAAATTAACCTTGTAACTATAAATATAACTAAGTTACAATGTAGTAAAATAAACTATTTAAGATAGATTTTAACATTAGCCAACTAATTCTAGTATTACCTATATCTGTTCCAATTGATGGTGATTTAAAATCCCATCGAAGTATTCTATTGGAGAAATGCGTAAAGAGTAAAGAAACAATTTGAATCATTCGTTTTCATAAAAGTTGAAAATAAAGAAAAACAGAAAGTGTCACTGAAGGCAAGAATTTAACTCTCTCTCTCTGTGAACCACTTTGACTTTCCTAGCGTGAATAAAATCGTGCAGCTCAATCGTGACCACTCTACTGATAATTTCCGAAACGATTATTGGATTGTTTCTAACGAGTCATGTCATCTTTTAGCAGCTCAAGTATAAATCTTACTAAGAAATGTTGATACCATTCTCAATTTAATTAAAACTATTTGTTAATAAAAAATAAAGACGAAAGCACGTTTTAGACACGTATGGTCTGTCTTCTTTATTATGGCTTCAAAAATTTTTATATAAGATTTACACATCCAAAACTCACACAGACCTCAAGACATGATGTTTTATTACCACACTCCTGTTGTCGACCATTCGTATCAAAGGCCTTAGAAAATTGACTTTACAATGTTACATTTGAATTAATAATAGAGGCATTTTAATGTTACTTATTGCTCCTTGATTTCCTAATTATCATGCCATTATCATCAGCCTAAAAGAGCGATCAATAATTTTAAAATGACTTTCTTCCTTTCTTTGGCTAAGAAAGAGAGGGAGGCGGCTATTAGTTCGATTGACAATATTATATTTTTTTTAAAATCCATCTATATATATATATATAATTCACCAGAACAAGAATAAGACGAGTGCAAATAAGCATGACGAATGTCCTTTGCTAGGGTCAGCCATTCATAGTTGATGGTGTGCAATCTAGGGTGGTTCAGGGTGGTGGCTGGTAGTTAAAAAAAAAGGGAGCATGTCTCGATAGTAACAATGAGACGCCGCCCCCCACCCGACGTTTACTAGCCTTGTTCTGATTTCATTGTGCTGTAATTTGTATACTTTCTTTCAACGCCTATCTTAGCAATTTCTATGAGCAAGACTTGATGCGTATGCAGTTATAAAATGTATAACTTCCAAGTAGGCTTACCTGTGCTTTAGATAATCTGTGATGTCTTATATTTTGTAAAAAAATATATATATATATATGACTTTTTAAAAAATACCTAATCACGTCGCTGACACATCATGTAAAATATATAAATGGTATGAGTGTTATACGTTCACCATTCTAGCGTGTACATGAATTAAAACTGTGACAAAATACGACTTAAACATGATGCTATTTTCTGTATTATTATTCTAATTCAATATAAAAATGTTTCAGTTTTATTTAATCCCTTGATTTAGTACAGTCGGACCTCGCTAAGTCGAACTCCTCCCTATAAAGATTTAATTGTTAACTCCCGGCCGAATTCGTTAGACTTATGTATTTTAGATCACCCTATCTGCAAGATTTTTGGCCTTCCAAGTGTCAATTAGTCGATTTTGTTTTCAAGTCATGCTGTGACTCTTTTTTAAAAGAAGAATCTTACTTCCTCCATCCCACTGTGGAGGGAGTAACGTGGGAAAGAGTCGGGAAGTTGCTTCTTCTCATGGTTTCCAGTCAATATGTCAAAGCAAGTTGGCTTCCTTTCATATGAAACATTAGACAGCGCATCTCTTTCCTATCAAGCCTTATAGATTCTAGCCAATATGGGTGTTCCCCCCACCCCCAATCAATATCAACATTTTCCTTGATTAATCTGTTCCTACCACGCCCTTTTCCCTAACTCGAAAACGCCGTAAGTCGATTTTTTTTGGTTCCTTTTGAGATCAACATAGAGAGACCCGACTGTATTTTAAAAGTTTAATGCTTGTAATGAATTTAGAAGAAAAATGTTATTAAAAAAGGGAAAAAAGAACTAAACTATGGAACGTCTAATGACACAATGCATTCGCTAAAAATAGTTTATTGTATTTATTTTTTAAAATGTATGTTACTCTTACGTTAGGAACTGAGGAATTGTAGACTTTATAAATTACATTAAGCAAGCTAACATTGGGTTAAAAAAGACTAAATATCTTAGAAGAAAGTGGCAAAACTTAATTTAAAGTATTTTTCTTCTGGCTTATTTTTAAAACAATTGACCTCGTACTAGGCGAAAGACAATGTTTAAAGATATTCATTTTATTGTCACAATCTACACAATATACCCGCGTTCCATTTAATGTTAAAAAAATAGCCCGAATCCTAATTTGCAAAATTTAAAAAAAAAAACATTTACCTTTTTTGAACTTTTCTGCAAATAAAAATGTTAACGATCCATCAAAGTTTACATATTTACAATATAATATTTTAAAAACTTAAACTTAATGTTACTTTTAAATACAACATCGAACAATTCGTATTCCGTAGTTATAGATGCCATCTTTTGAAATATTAACAACACAGTTCAAAAATGTATTATTATTAGGGCTGCGGAGATTACCAAATATTTCTTGATTAATCGGTAAAAATTTGTGTCGATTAAAATTATTTTAATCAATAAAATATGGATAAAAAATTAAAGAAAGGTTTAAAAATTCGAATTATTAATAAATAAATAATAATTAATTATAGTTAGTTTTTTTTTTTTTACGTCCAAACTTCCCCATTTGAAAAAAAAGATTTTGAAAGAGTAAACTTTAAAATAACCTTTTTTATAAAGAGATGATATAAAAAAACAAACATTGTCTTTAATTAATTAACAATAACAAAATTTTAATTCATTGTACTGACATTATATTGAACTACTTATATTTAAATATATCTTCTTACAATATTATATTTTTTTTAACTTAAATTAAATTATTTAAGTTATTTGCATTTTTAAAAATGCCATAAAATGGCACATAATGTGCAAGAAACCAACAAAGTTAAAAAAGTGATTATGGGTTCTTAGAAAGACAATGATAACTTTTGAACCACTTAAAATAAAAAGATGATCTTTATGTATTTGTTAATCATCAAATTTCTATACAGCTGTATTACTTGTATGTTTTAAAATTAATTTGAATTTTTCATCCAAAATGCATAAACTTTAATACGTTATTTAAGTTATTGCTAAAAATAACTCAATTAAAAAAATTAACCAATTGCCTGTTTTATTACTTCACGTGAAATTTTCAGTTTATGACGTCATACATCTTTATTTTTAGCTTTAACAAAATTAACAATTAATTAATCGGTAATTTTTCAAAAGTTAAGGATTAAATTTAATTTAATAGATAACAGCCCTAATTAGTGTGGATTCTTTTGAAAGTATGGTCAATGATTAGAAAAGAATATAACTGAGCACGTGTAGTCATGAGAATTTAGACAAATTCTAAATAAAGTTTTCTATGTCGTTTATTTCGAAAGATAATTTATTAACTGTACTGTAAACTAAAATATAATTATATTTTTTTAATAAAAGAAGTACTGTAATTTCCTTTTTGTAACCTGGTAAAATTAATACCTTTTTAAACTTTAAAGCGGAGTCATTTTATAAATGTGCAATTCTTTTAAATATCCTCGTAATTTAAGATTAGTAAAATTGTGATTTCCAAAGAAATCATTTCTTCAAAATATTTATATCAACATGGATCATCGAAATATTTCATACAATAAATACTTTGATCTTATAATGTTTTGTTATTGTATTTTACATTACTTTGCATGAAGCGAATGTTACAATGTTCACCTACCTTTTTTCGTCTAACTCTCTGTCGAAAATATCAAGATTTTTTCCAATTCTAGAAGATAATTATATTAAAGAAACTTGATAAAGTGTGAAAAAATGAAAAAAATCTTTTATAGAATTAGAATTTAGTAGAGAGAAGCACCTATTATTTTGATTTACTTGTTAAACTTTGAGAAATATTCTTCAAGATTCGTTTCAGTTTGGAAATTTATTTATTCCAAAAAAAAAAAAAAAAACCTTGAGACCAAAAAAGAACATAAAATTGTTCACATTTTTATTTACAGGATTCAAATTTGACTTAATTGAGAGGCTAATTAAAAATTTTCCTGCATGTCAATATTTGTAATAGGAAATTCTTACAGTTAAAAATATAAAAACCTGTTATAAAACGTGCACAAAAGATTGTTTAATGTTGTTGTGGGATTTCAATTTCAAATTCGAGAAGTAGTAATTTATTAACATTTACTTAAATAGGAAATAAGACTCCCGAAATTTTAATTAAACTCTGGCTCCACACCAGTGAAGAAACGTGGGGTCAAATGCCAGATAGGTGTAAACGGTGGCCCAGATGATAGTACCCCCATATGTGTGGACAATGACAGAAGTTTGCACTTAAATTGAGTTCAATTCTTCAAACGACGATTTTTTGTTCCTTTGATTACAACCTCAATTGGTGAGTATTTGAATCTATTTGTTTACTACTGTGACACCTTGAGTCCAACTTACAACAGGTGTCAATTAAGCTTAATATTTTCCTCACTGCACATATCTCCGAACTTTTCCGGACATTTTAAGTTCATCCACGCGAAAGTAATTCTCACTAAAGTATTTTTTTAGAAAAATATTCCTGTTACGGATTTTTTCGCATGAAAACTATGATATGGGGTCTTTACTTTTCTAAATAGTTATTTTTATTGCGTTCACCCAAATAACTTCAGCGATGAAATTTCATGCAAATCATTTGTTTAGTAATATATAAAAAAAATAACATAAAAACAAGCTGAAATTATTCTCATAAACCTTAATTATTGCCTTAAGAAAATAAAAAGCTAACTTTAAAAAAAAATAATTTCAAGCAAGATATTTTCTAATCTAATTTTATAAAACTACTTGTGTTTTTTTTTATAATTTAAAACCAAAATAGTTATCCAATATTGTTGACTGTGAAATTTTCCACCTTTATACTCAAGGCAGTCATCCAAATAGCAACACATAGCTACTAATAATGTTTTTGGGATTAGATTTCTTTTATCGATAAATTATTTACAGAAGGAAGATTGATTATTTACAAAATTGTATTTAAAGGAAAAATGATGGTTTATTTTTATATCCTCAAGTCTTAAATCTCAAATAGTCTTCTATATTAATGACGAAAACTCTGTAAGTCGATGGAAAAATGTAAACTCATAGTTTTTATAAAACGTTTAGTTGCATGCTACTAAACAAACTGCGAGTAATTGCTCCTGTGACATGGATAAGACCCGTACGTCAGCTTCTTATCGAAAATAGAGGGAAGAAACTGAAAAGATGGCCTACCGCATAAAAACATCTTCCAACGTCATGGTTCGGATGCTATACGACGTGATTTTCAGCTCTTTCTTGTTGTTGTGCAGGTCGTTCAAAACGTTGGCCAGCGCGTTGGCTTTGTGTTCAGCGATCATGTACTCAATTTCATAATGGTTTTCACTCTGACTCGCAAGAAACGAATACGAAATCAAGGCCCCTTTGCAATGTGTTATTCAAGGTCGTACAATAAATACAAGTATACTTTTTTAAAAAACAACGTCATTTACTTGTCTGAACTAAAATGTTTTGAGGAGAATAACAATATAAAATAAAATGATATATAAACATTAAATTGAGTAGATATCTGACTGCGATTTATTTTTTTAGATTAGTTGTCCAATTACTATTTATAGTAAATTGGAACATTTATTTTCTGACATCCATTCCTCACATATGTAATTGGCTTTAATAATAAACTACGAAACCAAAATGGGCAACGTGTTGTGGGTCGTTTCTACTTACTACACTCTCCCCTGCATCGTATAGCCACATAATTTCAGACAAGACGTGATTTGAGAACCCCTCGCCTTTCACCAACGAAAGTGTGTAGCCAGTTCCTGAAATTATAGTTTCCCTTTGTTTCAGAAGGACTTTTAAGTACATAAAGATCATGAGTCAAATCGTGAACGAAGATAACACTTCCCATTAACATTCTTTGGAATAACATAAATCTATTCTTCAAATAGTGTTAGTTTTAGAAAAGATAAAATCACAAATATTTCAAACTGAAAACCTTTGATATCGTAATTAAATTTCTAGGGGAAAAAAGGAAATTATCCACACACAAACAAAAAAACAAAAAAAACAACGTAATCTCAAAGCCCTTTTGTTTAAAAATATTAATTTTCATGTCTTTCATACAATTTTCACGCGGTAACAGTTGCATCTTTCGGGACCACATACAACACTACAAGTGTAGCCTGACACCTAGCATTGTAGTTTAGAGGTTGTCCCGCGTCTGTCTGCATATTTATCTATGTGTTACATGGTGCTTTTGTTTACTCTGGTTGCCCGGTTTAATTCGAAATTTTACCAGCAAGATCCTGTAAAATTCTTTGCCAGTAATTTCTTACGACAATCTGTTGTATCACTTTGTTGTCACAAATTTTCCCTAAAAATTAATGTCAGAATTTTTTAAGTTGGCTTTAAAAAAAGGAAATTTTAAAATATATGCTCTGGTGCGTTCACAATCTACTGGAAGAATTTTTCTTGCATGTGTAAGTAAATCTTAAATTTAAATGCAAAGTTTTATGTAAGACAAACACATTTGCAGGGTGGAGCAGTTTTATTTTAAAAAGTTAATAATAAACCAAAGCAACAAGCCTAACTTCAACTTACCGTAAGCGTTTTTTAAGAACGGCGGTGTGCCGTAACTGTGGATTGTCTTATTGGCCAAGATGGCCACCCGGTCCCCTAGGATGTCCGCCTCCTCCATCAGGTGACTGGTCAGAAATATTGTCCTCCCGACTTTCATCTCTCTTAAAAACTTCCATATGTCAGTCCTCGTAATAGGATCTATGCTTCCAGTCGGCTCGTCCAGAAATATGATCTGCAAACGAAACAAGATTTCGCTATTCAACCGTTCATATTACTAAACCAGAAAAAAATAAGGTCGTTATAAAAATGAAACGACTTAACTAGAATCCCGAGTAATAGTAACTTTAAAATGCCTTTGATACTGTTGAGCTCTAAATAATTCGTAACATTTTATTTCCATTAATGGAGTTTCCACGATGTGACAAATAAGAATTTTGTTAGTACTCCGCTGTTAAGGCTTGTCAGTGTGTGATGCTTTTACATTTCTTCTTTGTACCCTTTTGGGTGATGCGAGTGTTGGCGTTTTGGACTTTGCCAATTAAGTCTCTATACTGTATCGATTTGTTAATATTTGTATACGTAAATATATATATATATACATGCTTTAGTTTTTTTAAAAATTGCAAAAATGCAACCATATATAAACGCATTTATTTATATACAGTAAATGGTCCTATTAAAAACATGTCAGGTATGACTAGAGGATTTACACAACGTTAGCATATCGAATCGAACATTTGCACCTATACAGCATTTAAGCCACTGAGATACGTGAGCATAGCTTGGGCATCATAATTATGATTAATTAAATTTCGCAAGCACACAAAGTTTTTAGTGTGCCGTGCACATGGGGGGCAGGTGGCACTGTTTGTTTACAATTTAGTGTATCCAAGTTCCAACTCTAGTTTTAAGGGAACTAATATTGACTTAGAATTATACTTTGAAATATGAATGGAAATGGAAGAAAAAATAGATACACATTCTACTGAATAAGTATTTATCATAACATTGTACCGAAACACTGGCATGTATTTAGTACATAAGTCTAATTTTAGGTGAACTAAATTTAAAAAAAAACATTATAAAGTAAAATTTAAGAACACAATTTATTTATCCAAAAAAACACATTTAAAAATTCCAAAACAATAAAAGTTTCTACTGCATTACGCCATTGCCAAGGTTGGTAAAGAACGGAAGTCTATCAACACTTGCGGGTGTACATCCAGCTTTCCAACGAACATTTCTTTGATCGAAATTTCTATTAATATGGAGGGAGGGGATCATATAGCTGATAAGGTCTTGACTCTAGACCAATGAAGAGCCATAGGCGTGGGGTTGCTGAGTTTCTTCAATATGTAGGATATTAGTATTAAACCTAAAGGGTGCTAAACATGTATTTACTATACATTCAATGAAATCTTTGCCTCACGCATACGTTATGCTCCAAATACTCTTCTATTAATAATAAGTTTCTCTTTCTAGTTTGTTTCTTAAGAAATCTGAAATTTAGCTTGGTTTTTTATGAAAGGCTGAAAATGTTTCACACAACAAAAACCAACATAATTGTTTTTATAGTATTAAGAC
Source organism: Radix auricularia (assembly GCA_002072015.1). Taxonomy (NCBI): domain Eukaryota; kingdom Metazoa; phylum Mollusca; class Gastropoda; family Lymnaeidae; genus Radix; species Radix auricularia. The sequence continues at coordinate 56,840 of MUZC01001028.1, forward strand.
CAGCTACAAGCGTTATCAGCGCATTCCCTCGACTATTGATTTTTTATGAGATTTTGTACCTTGACATCACCCATAAAAGCACAGGCAATCGCCAGTTTCCTTCTCTGCCCACTGGTCAGCTTATGTGGTAAACATCGTTTCTTCTTGCTGAGACCCATCTTGATGAGCGCGTGCTTGACTTCTGCAACTGCCGTTTCTCCGGTCTGTCCTCGGAGCTGTAACGTTACTTTAATGTTTATGGGTGGAATTGGATATCTTAAAAGATTTTTAAAAAAAAACAATTGTATCATAGCGTAGGGTCTTATTCTAGATTGAATGATTTTAAAATCCCATCATTCATTAATTTCATCGCTTTTGCGTCTGAATGGATATGTATGTAAAGGGGGGGGGGGAGTTAGCTTAAATCAAATTGAAGAACTCAAGTTTTTTTGTTTTTTTCTTTTTCTTTTTTTTTTTTTTTGGTTGTCTTTTATTGTGAACATGTAAGATACAACAGATTATCGATTCAGATTTAATTATTTCGAACTATGGGATAGTTAACATTATAAGATATAAAAGTTGCAGTATTATTATTTGTGTATTATTTGTGATATTTGTGTATATTTATGTTTATGCACTAAACTATAAAAAATGTATGTAATATTTTAGTCTAACATTAATATAAATTATATAAAGGCTCACAGTACTATAAAATATACAGGTTTCAGATTGCCATAAAATATTCGAGTTACTTTATAAACTATCAAAGTCTCACAGTACTATAGAGTAAATAAAAGTCTAAAATGTGTGTAAAGTATATGAAAGTCACATATAAATTTATAGTAAATTAAAGTATCATGTGAATTAATTTAGTATGACATTAGTATACGAAAGTCTCACATTACTGTACAAATTATCAAACTCTCGCATGACTGTGAAGCATATCAAAGTACCACATGAGTATATAGTTTATCAAGGTCTTAAAAGAATTTATAGTTTATCAAAACCTCATATAATTATATAGTCGATCACAATCTCGCATAAATGTATAGTACATCAAAGTCTCACATGAGTGTACAGTGTATCATAGTATCACATAACTGTTTAGTATATGACTGTACAATATCAAATGTTCCAGGCAGGTCAGCTTTGAGAACACAATCTCGCATAAATGTATAGTACATCAAAGTCTCACATGATCGTATAGTATATCATAGTATCACATGAGTGTATAGTGTATCATAGTATTACATAGCTGTACAGTATATCAAATTCTCACATGACTGTACAAGATCAAATGTTCCAGGCAGGTCAGCTTTGAGAACAAAAAGTGACGTTGACGACAGAAGCCGGAGACAGCTTGGAGTTTTTCAGTGTTTTTACTGATGTCATATCCATCGACCATCACCAACCCATCCGTTGGCTGTAGAAACCCTGTTGTAATAGAGTTGGTAAAAATGGGCTAATAACTGGATGTAAGATGAAAGTTGGTAAACGTAAGCGAATTCTTTTGTTCTACTCAAAAATTGATACAATTAAAGAAATTCTTTGTTCTAGTTCTCGATTAGAGCTGGTAAAAATAGGGCCCTGATTAGCTACTCTGGGGCCGGAATTCGAAGCAGTAGTACACGGCTGTGCGTGTTTCGTGTAAAAAAATATTTTTGAGGGTTGCTACACTGCACAAATTATTTTTTATCTCAAAGGGCGTGACCAACAAGCACCATCGAGCACTTGCGTTTTTCACTGAGTTAGTGTAGCCATGTACATTATGTTACGCCATTTTAAAAAAAAATATACGCCGTATACTGCATTGTTAAATTCTGGCTCTTTACAGAGTTGAGAATAACGCGGCGTTGTAAAAGTAATTATAGAGACAACTTACTTTTTAACTTCACTCCCACTCGATCATTCAAAATAAAACTTAAATTATAAATCAATCAAGCCGTACCTTGGAAAAAAAAAATAAATTTGTGACGTCATTAGCGCCCACTTAATTGTATATTCCACGAATTGAACATAAAACCTCGACACTTTAGTTAAAATTTCAAAGGAAAATTATCTTTCAATACCCAGGACCATTAATTGCCTTTGGTATAAAAAATATTTTTTAATGTTTGTGTTTTTTAATTCTTTTTATTTTTTTGCTTTTGAATTTTTAACTTTACTAAAGCTCCTTTAGATCTACATAATTTTTCCTGCTAATATCGCTTTTTGGGCGTTGGTGAAAAGATTTTTTTTCTAATTGGAACGAAAAGTTAAACTGTCAGCCAAGACAATAAAATTTAAACGAGATGCACAAACATCAAAGAAGTAGTTAATATTGTCGGCCTCGAGTATTTAATTCAAAGTATCTGTTTACCCGTCAATATTGAAAAGACGGTAGATTTTCCCGATCCTGTATGTCCCAGTAGAACGGTCATCTGGTTGTAGGGAATGTCAAGGTTAACGTCTAGCAAAACATCGGTCTTTCCGAAACTCTGGATGAACATAATGAAAACGAATATATAATATAGCAATAGTATATAATATAACAATAATATATAATATAACAATAATATATAATATAACAATAATATATAATATAACAATAATAATATATAATATAACCTTAATATATATTATAACAATAGTTAATCTTGAACCCACTACGTGTTTTAAAAAGATAAGGGAAAATGTAGAGGAACAAAACATTTACGAAAAATATTTTGTCTTCAAAAGTCTGTAAAGGAGTGCTGGTAATGATACATGTGTGACTTATGTTAAAAATTAATCTGCGATGACAACTCATATAGAGCACCCAGTTCACATACTGGTGTTAAAGACATATGTGGATAGTGTTTAAATACGAAAGTTTTCCTTGCGGAAACTAATAAGCTCACTCAAAGAATTATGATATGACACTTATGATATGCCCAAGCTTCTAAATATGACGGAGCTATCATGTGGCTTTTAGTTAAGATTTCATTTCATCTCCCTCCTAGCTATAATGACTGGCAAACAGAGAGAGTGGAGTTAAAGGCTTTGTCAGCATGCCATTGCTGACGAGACAAGACCTAGAGACCAAGCAAGACTCACATTCATAGCCAGATTACAGTTTGGTTGGCGAAGGTCATGTCTAAGTTATGAAATGGCAAATCATTTCATGTGCGTTTTTCGAATAAGTAACTTTCAAATTCAATATTTTCTACGTGGTGAAAAATTTAATAATACAGTTCTCAGAGGGTTACAAGTGGAAAGGAAAACACAGTGGTGGGTTGTGTATTAGTATATTGCTGTAATAACTGTAAAGACCTTTATATTTTACGAAGTTTTTCAAGTAGAAATAGGGTTATATGCTTTCTTTTTGAAGTACGGCTGTCGTGTCCAAATTCACGCTAGGAAATATCCTGGAGATTCAATAAGTAGCTTTACTTCTACAATTTTGTTGTAATTTGTGTGATGAAATATGCTGACCAGGCTAAAAAATTAAATTTTGTTTCCATGGACACAGTACTGATCTGCTTTGTAAAAAAAAATTATAAGAGTGATAATGTTATCAATCCATGTAAAATAGGACCATGATTTCTTTAGCGAATGTTGTATTCTGAAATATCAATGGTTCTTTTTCTGGGGTTCCTGGTGCAATTGAAATAAAATTTTACTTGTGCATAGCAGCTAAATGCCATTCATCAGAAACTGTGAAGTTTAATCAACCACTTTCTTTTTGGGGTCAGAGACAAGTGTGTAAAGAATTACCTGCATTAAGTTTTTAATGAGTATCGCATATTTCTGGTGCCCTTCAAACTCCTCTATAAACCTGCTGGTTCTATGGGATCCACACGTTGGGTCTTTACTGGATTGACTAATGAAAGCGTCAAGTTGTTTCTGTGGATTTAAAGAACAACATTTTCAAAAATTTAATCCTTTTGTGCATACGCAACATCTATATCACTTATTCTCACGGCCAATATGTAGTGAATTATGACCAAGACACTAAAATATTAAGGTCACTAAAATTTAATTTTAAAATGATATTTATAATCACGGATTTGATTAGAAAAAAAAAAGGTATTTCTACATCATCAATAACAAAATTGCACACAAAAAAATAATTGGTATAAGATAGGGAAACATTCAGCTGAAAATGTTTCCAGTTTTTAGCTTTAGATAAACTTTTAATAGTTCCTGGTCTTGTATGAATTTTTTAAAATCAAATACTCGCGCCAGTATTTCTTGCTTTCTTTGTTCAACTTAATTAGTTTTTCATTGCACAGTAGAAAATGTAATTTTTATAGGGAACTTAAAATAATTTTAGCACTTTTGTTTATTTATTTGTATATTTAAGAGTTTACTTAGCGTCTACCAATGACTTTTTCTATAAGTAAAAATCTACATTTATTGCTTTAAACATACGAATCGTTAGTGTTTATTATATTTTAAGTAGACGAAACCACACCCACACAAAATCCACCTTATTCATCGTAACTACAGATATGTAAATATGGATATAAATTTATGGTTGAGTTTCCTGAAAGCTTTGAAATGTCTCATAATCCTATTACTTTCTTTATTTTTTGTAACTGCTAATAACATAGAGTTCGCTTCAAAAGCACAGCTCCTGTAATCTAAGGCAAAATACATCACAGATTATGGGACCCTTGAACAACATGGGATAAATGTTGTTTGCGCTGACAACCTAATCGTTTTGCCCCACCCACTCTCTCCTCTTCTATACAAGCTCAGACGTGTCTGTTCTTCCTATTGCTTTCATTGACTTTTAGGAATTCACCGCAGGTAAGATTTTATTATTTATTTATATATATTTGTTTTTATTGTCTACTGTTTGTTCGTTGAGGAAAGCTCTTTGCCGAAACGTTTGATGTTTTATTACGTCCTGTAAGGCTAACTCATACCCTGTTTACATGGTATCCATTTACTAGAATAATCAATGCAATTATTTGGGGACATTCATCCTAATCAACATTTAAACTTCAATAACTTTTAAAGTGCATTAGCCATAGTTTTTATATTAATTGTTTGTACTCAGCATTAACCAGAGATATGACCCCGAAATCGCTGACTTTTACCTTCATCAGGCTTTCGTTGCTTGGAACCATGTCTACCTGAGATGACACACTAAATCTGCTCGCTCGTTGGATAGAGGAGTTATTGATGTTCAACTTTTTCATGGCCGTCCTTCCGAAATTCTGAAGTACAAGATTATAAAAGATTTAATTTGCTCCGTCTGCGTCCAACTCTTATCCAGGTTTTGTGTCTTAATGAAACACAATCAACGGTTTATTCTAATGTACAAGAATATGTTAATTATGCATAAAGACAACAAACAACTGTAATACCGAAATCTAAAAATTACAATTGTTGTCAAAATGTTTATCTTTTTTGAAACATGTCATTTAAAAATTGATGGGTTTTTTTTATACCAGACAGGTGAGTTGACATTCCTTGATTCTCATTTTTAACAAATGGCTTGTGTTTTTTTCAGAGAAAGAAGCTTTCCTTGTCAAAGTTCTATGTCATTTAAAAAAAATTAGAAGGATATTTAAAATTTTAAAATTAATTATCCCTTACAGACCATGAGGGTCCATGGGAGCAAGTGAAGTAGCGTTCACAAGTTTCATTGACCACTAACGAACATGGGATTGTGTGGTTAGCACAATGCCCCGGGGCCTTGCTAGATCCGCGATTTCGAACCCGCGACACGGGTTCTTGCTGCGGTTCAGTAGTCCAGCTCGCTACAACTTAGACCACCGCGCCCCAAAGAATATTTAGACAGTTTTATTATTTTTTTTTTCAAAATTAGATTTTTTAAAATACCCTTTTAGAAAGGATATTTCATATCTACCTACGTGGTTTTATTTTACCCCTAAATCGAATATTTGTTTAGCAATGATATTGGAAGGCTGGTCATAAAAGCTAATTATGGTCGGCAAATCTTTGATTCCTCAGGCTAAAAAGGGGCCCCCAGCTACTTTGTATGTGGTCTGACCAAGGAGAAGTTGGCGCAACTTCTGACAGAACGCTTTGATTTAATTTCGGGACTGGGGCAGTTTGGACACAAAACCTTACGACCAGGCAAGCCATAGAAGTTTAAAACAAATTCAAAATGGTTTTCTTTAGAGATTTACATAGAGAATATTAAATTGTCACTAGCTTTGACTAAAAGAGGATCAATAAATTACCCAACAGAAATTATTTAAATTAATTTTTAAAAATGCGATAAATATTCATAGCTAAAAGAAAATAATTTAATATTAGTATCTAAGACAGCATTTATATATTTTTTGCACAAGTGACGTCATGTTTCATGTCCTTATTTTGTAGTTTTCCTTAGCTTCTATTGATATAATGCATTCTTTTCTTTTGTTCGTGTTTGTTTTGAAATCTTTAAATAACAAAGAAATGCAATTAAAGTGCAAATGCTATCACTAGCGGGAAACGGCTAATAAAAAAGATTATTAAGGAAATTTTAACAGTTCATTTAGGTGATTTGAATATTTCTTTTAAACGCTAAGCATCAGATCTGATTTGTTATTTATTTTTTTATTCTATTCAAATTTGTATACCTGACACAATGACTGTAAAAAGTAGAGAATGGATTCTATGAAGAGCTTTCCCTTGTACGCCTGGTCGATGTAACAAGCTATCGCCACGTTGAATATCGTATTGACACTCATCGCTATCAGTCCTCCCAGAATCGACTTCCCCTCATTGTCCATTTCAGAGACGTTGCTAAAGCTGGACACCATACCTGTAGTGGGATTACAAAATGTTCTACATTCAACCAAGACATTTCCAGCTATATACACCAGCTATATACGCCAGCTATATACACCAGCTGTATACACCAGCTATATACACTAGCTATATACACCAGCTATATACACTAGCTATATACACTTGCTATATACACCAGCTATATACACTAGCTATATACACCAGCTATATACACCAGTTATATACACCAGCTATATACACCAGCAATATACACTTGCTATATACACCAGCTATATACACCAGCTATGTACACCAGCTATATACACCATCTATGTACACCAGCTATATAAACTAGCTATATACACCAGCTATATACACCAGCAATATACACCAGCTATATACACCAGCTATATACACCAGCTATATACTCCAGCTATATACACCAGCTATATACACCAGCTATATACACCAGCTATATACACCAGCTATATACACCAGCTATACACACCAGCTTTTTACACCAGCTATATACACCAGCTTTATACAGAAGCTATAAACACCAGCTTTATACACCAGCTATATGCACTAGCTATGTACACCAGCTATATACACCAGCATCTCTCTGAAGCAATCGTAGCACGTGAGTATTGTTAGGCTTTAAAGAACTCTAAACAAACTCTAGAAACAAATACTAATCGTGTCAAATAACAAGTCGAGGAGGTAGTAAATGTTGTAAGAGTCAGTTTAGGTCAAATGCAAAAGTAATATATAAATGAAAATTGTTTGTTCAATTATTATCAAAGTTTTTTTTTTTTAATATGAAAATGACACTAAAAATAATTAGATTCGAATTAACTTCAATTGTTCTAAATCAAATATAACATTCCAAATATATATATATATTTTTTAATTTGTTGATTTATATGGTCAATTCCACAGAGAGAAATTAAAATATGATATTGATATACTCATCTATTTAGTTAAAATGTGTGACACATTGTCAAAATAAATTTATCACAAACACAAATGATAATGTCAATATTTTATATAATGCAGATTGAAAATTGTCTTTAAATATGGGATTATTAAGAGAAGAAACTTTTAGTTAAAAAATACTGTTCCCTGGTTAATACGACTCGTGTGCTGAGCCAGGACGGTACCGAGGTTGTAGATCGTCAAAGAAGGAAAATCGACCCCTCATTTTTATGTCACTTTCAGTGCTACATGTCTTCGGCCGTGTTTTTGGATGTCCAGGTGGTTACTCTTAGGTGACCATCCCGTGGTTCTCCCAGCTATGGGTTCCCTTGGGGGGGAGTGGTGGACATAGTTGCTAGGAGAGTTTTCCGGGGAGACCCCTGAAGAGCATTTTGCTAAAGGCTATTGACTTTCTTTAACATATCTAATAAATGTAAAACTTGCAAAAACCCTCATATCTCATTTCAAATTTTATTATTAAAATTTGAATTGTTTTAATGTATATATCATGTAGTAGAAAGGGCGGTGATGGCCAAGAGACATGTCTGCTTGTCTTGCGTACCAAAAGTCACGGACTCGAGACCCTGTTAATACAGGTACCCAGTGGCGAAAGAACTTCCCCGTGTCTACCAGCCTGATTATTTGGGGTATGAAAACGCATGTGTGCATTGTGCCTGCACAAAATTCCCTTCATAATACCACTACCACTGCTTCATCTATCTCATAGGCCAACATTTGCTAATGGCTGTAAAGAGAACTTTGCCTATTTGGTTTTGTTGACTAAAATAGATGTCAATAAAATAATATGCGAAGTTTTTTGTTAAAGCATGCCCATAAATTATTTTTAACTTTCTTTCCTACTATATAAAATTTATTTTTTACCACTTTTCATTCCCGGTTATTTCAGTCACTTTTCCAAGAATCACTCTTGTGACGGGACATATGAAATCGTCAAAGATTTTCTCGCCATAAAGTAGTTATTTAACAAAACACAGAACTTCCCAAAGTAGTTTCAAAAATTGTTACCCACGCTGACAGAGTCTAAAACAATAAAAAAAATACTAAAACAAATACCATTTGCACAATCTTTACTTTTATCCCACCTATTAAATTTATTATAGTGGAAAAAAAGGATCACTAAGAGCATAGGATCAAATCAAGACTGGAGCAGTTGAAAAAAAGAGTGAGGAGCAAGGCCATCCAACACTGCCCCACCGCCCTAATATGTGTTACATGCAGAAAAGACCCCCGCACGATCATTGGTCTCATCAGCCACACCAAGAGCTGCAAACAATAAACATAAATCTATCGTTTATGTGTATTGTATTCATCAACTTGAACTCACCATTGTACTCGTTCTTGGAGATCCTGTCGAACACAATGTTGAAGGCTTGTCCGAATAAGACGCTGGCAAACACGTAGAGCTGGGCGGGTGACAGGTGAGACAAGAGCTTGTCTCTTCTCAGGACGCCATTCAGACAGACGCAGATGAAGAGAGCCACAGAGAGCATGGGGACCACGTGCCTTGCTGCACAGCGATGATTGGATCAACTCGTTATCAATTCGTTATCGTCAGAAAAATGTTCTTCCTTTTATAGACCTAATTATAAGAGCTATTGTTCTTGCTTGTTCTGAGGTTTAATTTCACATTTGAAAAGCAGCTAAACTCAAACGCTTTAGATATCTTCAATTTGCGCTAAACACATTTTAATTTATGCGGTCAATCATTGGGGGTTTATAGAGAAGTTTTCTTTCGTATACATTTTCTAAAAATTAAAATTATATTATGATTACTAGTACTAGTAAAATAAAATGAAGAAATGTAAATAATTATATAACATCTGAGCTTTAAATAATATATACAGCCAATCAGAAAAATTAAATCTAAATACATATTGAATTAGCTAACGCGGAAGTTAAAAGAGTTATTCTTGGTGCAGTGGTTTTTCCAAGACTTTTAATTTGAAAGGAACATGTGAGGATTTATAGTCAAAAACTTTGTTCATACATACATATATATACACCTCCACACACATACACACACACACACACATATATATA
>MUZC01001028.1:69358-96455 GCA_002072015.1 Radix auricularia
ATATATATATATATATATATATATATATATATGTGTGTGTGTGTGTGTGTATACAAATAATTGGCAAATTCTATTCATTTGTCTTGTTATATCATTTTTCTCAAATTGTTTGCTAACCTTTAAAATCCTCATTGACAATCCCCACAAGGAAATGTTAACATCGTATGATTCAAAAATATGAATGGTTCAACAAACCTTTTTTGATTAAGAGGGAGACGCACAAGGAGAAGGTTAGGAAGTTGAATGCCACGCTCAGTAGAACGACAAACAGTAGCCCCTTGGTGCAGATGTAGACTGGGCTTCTGTAGGTCCAGGTCTCCGTCAGGCCACTTAATATACTGACTATGACGATGATGCCCAGTAACAGGTGGATGACCAGCCAGGCCATCAGGTAGTTTGTCAGCGAGACACCGAGAGGAAGTATGTTGTCCTGGGAAGGTCAGGTAGAAAATAGTTTAAATAAAATTTAATTGAAGATTCTACAATAACACTACCATAGTGGAATGTGATATCTATTATAATAGTTATATTAATAATTTTTCATTTGAATCTATCAGTTGCTTTATCGACTGAAATAGAAGATGTGTTTGTTTTGAAATGGGAGATGCGTATAGAGTAGGGCTGGTAATAATTTTTTTTTAAAAAATTGTTCGAATAATTGGGGAAAAAAGTTAATCAATTACTTTCGATTCATTTTATTTTTATAACGCATGTATAGATCCCGTGAAGTCAGGATTCATTATTTCGCGAAATGGATTAAGTCGCCGTAGTTCCAAGGCTACCAAATGTTTGACATAACACAGCAAAGTCGTTCTGGTATGCACGAAATAAGGAAGAACAGCCTTTTTGTTTACGTATGCACGTCGATATAAATAATATGAATACGAGAGAAAGTATGTATGTAACAAAAAATATAAATTATTAATAAATTTGAAAAAGAATAAATTTTTAAAAAATTAATCGAATTTTAATTGATCAGATCAATTTTTATCGATTAATTTAATTAATCTAGACTTTCCTCATCCTAGTATAAAGTAAAGATATTTAATTGCGTTAAAATTATTCTGCAGTAATTCGATTAAAGCTCAAGTTGTTTTTAATAAATTTAATGTTGTTCCTCTCGTTTGTCCAGTTTTAAATATTAATTTATGGAATTGGGAAAAGGTAGACAATTGTGAATATTTATTATGAGGTCTTTTAATTGCAAGGATTTCAACAACATGAAGAATTGCGTGAATAGAGCGTCCTCACAAAGACTCATGTCCTCCTCTTAACTTGCCGGGTAAAAACGTAACATCGAGCACAACCCTGGGCCTACAACCGTACACGCGGCCGCAACTGCTGTTGATAAGCCCCGAAACATAGGCTTTACAAAATTCAAGTAATGCGTTGAAAATAATTGTATATTAGAAATAATTCAAGCCCAAGGACTAGGATTTGGAATTTGTAAAAATATACATTTTAAAAAATATAATTAATTATCAATCGTGATTGCCTGATAAAATAGCATGCCATTGTAAAAATGATCTTTGCAAATGTGTAGCAATGTCAGAAAGAAACAAAACTGTAAGTAGTATTGCCAAGAAAAAAAAAGAAGAAGAAACGATTTTTTATAAATTTTGACATATTGATAAAGACAACGAGCACATTATTTTTAGTAAACAGACATTTAGTAAAATGTCACTAAAGTAGTAAAAATAAAATAAACTTTCAATTTCAGTGTTCCGAAAAATAAGAACACTGGTGTACTACTAACCCCACATAACACAAACTTCTACCCGCCCCATTCTCGAAGCTCTACAGATCGTTGCCATTCATCATATCACACACTTCTACCGGACCTATTCGTGTAGCTCTTTAGCAGAAGTCTCCAAACTAAGGCCCGCGGGCAAGATGAAGCACTCGCATCCGGCCCTTGGAGACCTTTTAATCTACAAAATAAACTTTTTAAAACCTGTATTTTATCACAAAACTAATTAGTTGCGGGCTAGTAGTCAGCCTCCAAACTTCTGTTTCACAGTTAATTCGACCCTCTGGCAGAAAATGTTTGGAGAACCCTGCTCTACAGAATACCACCAGACAGCACAACCTGCAACCTAATGTCCACACAACTAATCCAAAACATCTCCCTATATCCCCTGTCTATAGCTGTAGCGACTTTACCTTAAGGTGACGCTCTTTTTCTGTGACAATTATCTTCGTGGCGTAGCACGAGAAGGACAGGAATATCAGAAAGATTGCCATGGTGACCAGTTCGAAGCTTTCACGCAGGTGTCTGTTCTCTCTGATGACATTCGGCATTTTGTGACTGAAGAACTTCATCGTCGTCAAGGTCATGTTGTTGATCGTCTGCCAGTAGTTTATGAAAACGTGGGCGATGTGATACTGGGACATTGAGATGTACGTCGCTGAGTACTCTGTTTGGGGGTGGGGTTAAAACCCGTGGAAAATGATTAAGATGCATGAGTTGGGCGACGTTCTAAAGAAACTCTATAGCAAAGCTATGTGGTAATATATGATGTGACATAACAAAAGATTCTGTTAAACATAAGTTTTAATATTTAATAATAGATTCGATTCGCCTTACAAGTCTCAAATAGTTCCTTCAACCAGGTTTTGTTGTTTTCTTTAGGGATCAAAAAGTGCTACAAATCTGAAAATCGTATTAAAAGCTTATGGCATTGATTACGGTGCTGGGAGGCCTCAGCCAACAACAGATTCACATTACGTTGTAATATATCTGTTACATACGCTCTTACTAATCAGTAGATTATTGTGTCCTTTACTTATCCATTGTTTATTTCTAGGCTAGTATTTTTATCGTAGATTTAAATGTTGAAGAATTATTGGTTTATGGTTTACTCATGCAACCTATTCCGAAGAGTAGTATAGATAGTACGAGGCAAGTATTATAGATAGTATGTGGAGAGTAGTATAGATTATATGTGGCGAGTAGTATATATAAGTATGTGGAGAGTAGTATACATGGTATGTGGCGAGTATTATAGATAATATGTGGAGAGTAGTATAGATTATATGTTGCGAATATTATAGATAGTATGTGGAGAGTAGTATAGATAGTATGTATAGTGTAGTATAACTAGTATGTGGCGAGTAGTATAGAGTGTAGTGGAGATTGGTCCTAATCAATGTCAGATTCTGTTAGCCATGTCCCTTACTAATGTCTTCGTGTCTACTGCTGCCACTATCGTAGTGTATATAACCAGTGTCATTTTAATGCCCATATTTTCACTAAAATGTATAATACTTTTCTATCTCATTCGTTTTTCCTAACCATGACTAGGACAATTCTAATAAAATCTTTAGATATACTCACCATGACTAGGACCGTGACAATAAAATATTTAGATCTACTCACCATGACTAGGACCGTGACAATAAAATATTTAGATCTACTCACCATGCCTAGGACCGTGACAATAAAATATTTAGATCTACTCACCATGACTAGGACCGTGACAATAAAATATTTAGATCTACTCACCATGACTAGGACCGTGACAATAAAATATTTAGATCTACTCACCATGATTAGGACCGTGACAATAAAATATTTAGATCTACTCACCATGACTAGGACCGTGACAATAAAATATTTAGATCTACTCACCATGACTGGGACCGTGACAATAAAATAGATCTACTCAACATGACTGGGACCCTGACAATAAAATAGATCTACTCACCATGACTGGGACCGTGACAATAAAATAGATCTACTCACCATGGCTGGGACCGTGACAAAAAATTAGATCTACTCACCATGACTGGGACCGTGACAATAAAATAGATCTACTCACCATGGCTGGGACCGTGACAATAAAATGGATCTACTCACCATGACTAGGACCGTGACAATAAAATAGATCTACTCGCCATGACTGGGACCGTGACAATAAAATCTTTAGATCTACTCACCATGACTAGGACCGTGACAATAAAATCTTTAGATCTACTCACCATGAAAAGGACCGTGACAATAAAATCTTTAGAACTACTCACCATGACTAGAACCGTGACAATAAAATCTTTAGATCTACTCACCATGACTGGGACCCTGACAATAAAATAGATCTACTCACCATGACTGGGACCGTGACAATAAAATAGATCTACTCACCATGACTAGGACCGTGACAATAAAATAGATCTACTCACCATGACTAGGACCGTAACAATAAAATATATCTACTCACCATGACTGGGACCGTGACAATAAAATAGATCTACTCACCATGACTGGGACCGTGACAATAAAATAGACCTACTCACCATGACTGGGACCGTGACAATAAAATAGATCTACTCACCATGACTGGGACCGTGACAATAAAATAGATCTACTCACCATGGCTGGGACCGTGACAAAAAATTAGATCTACTCACCATGACTAGGACCGTGACAATAAAATAGATCTACTCACCATGACTGGGACCGTGACAATAAAATCTTTAGATCTACTCACCATGACAGGGACCGTGACAATAAAATCTTTAGATCTACTCACCATGACTAGGACCGTGACAATAAAATCTTTAGATCTACTCACCATGACAAGGACCGTGACAATAAAATCTTTAGAACTACTCACCATGACTAGAACCGTGACAATAAAATCTTTAGATCTACTCACCATGACTGGGACCTTGACAATAAAATAGATCTACTCACCATGACTAGGACCCTGACAATAAAATAGATCTACTCACCATGACTAGGACCCTGACAATAAAATAGATCTACTCACCATGACTAGGACCGTAACAATAAAATAGATCTACTCACCATGACTAGGACCGTAAACGTCCTCCGTGTCAACATGCCACTGACTCAAGATTCTAAACCTCAGATCTTTAGGGACATTCGTTGAGCTGGACGTCAAGCCGTCAAACATGACCAGGGGTCGTTTGTTGTTTGTGGTGCTCAGATATCTCTGGCCCGAGTACAGGGTTTCGAACCCGAGTACTTCAGGTACTTCAAGAGTCATTGTTGTAAAAAGGGTATTAAAATAAGCTACGAATGCTGTCAAGTTATGAGAATCACTGACTGAATTTGTTGCAAAATTGTTGTGAAAATGTTGTGAGCGGTGTTCAGGTAAACAGTATTTGAGTTCACATGCTCTGACTTGCAGAGTTCGTTCAGGGCTATATATAGTGTGAGACGGACAGTGCGACGGTGTCGAGTAGATGTCAGTGTGTAGTGTGTGGCGGACTATAGGACGGGGTAGTACTAGGCGAGTGTTTGTCATACATTTTATCGAGGTGGCTCGAATGTTGTGACAATCACAAGAAGAGAGAATTATGTGGAATAAGCCTGTGATTGGAAGTACTGGATGGCTGGATTAATTTTATTGTGTTACTGCAGCTATTGTATTATTGAAGTAGTATCCTCACGTGAATTATTACAACAATAAAGAATCATTTTATTATTGACAAGAGTCGAGACGTCTGTCTTATTTACATCCAGAACCCAGAACGCAACAAATGCGACCAGGTTTACTGTGAATTTTAACTTTGTTAAGGCGATATTTAAAAATTAATGTCTACATACATAGTCAGAGCGTGGCACTAATGTAGCTCTAACTGTTAAATTAACATTCTTTGCTGGTAACATGGCACACAAGGATTTTGATTGTAGCGCTCAATTTTACCTCAAAAATTAACCATTCTGTGTAGCTTTTGATAGGTATTTTGAAAATTATTGTAAAAGCGGCAGACATATTCACTTATGTACATATTTATATTTATGAGTTTGGTCATAACATATTTATAACCTGTATATAAATCTCTTGTTATCCAAATAACTTTATAATTCAACATAAAATTGAAAGCTTTCATCAATATTTTAATTAAACGTTGTTTTTCTTTTAAGTTGCTTTCCATGCTATTAGTTTCAATGTACGAGCCGCTGCACACATTACACTGAGAACGTACTACAAGGAGAATGCTAACCTACCATACTTATAATCTCGTCCAATCTCAAAGAACTTCGTCAGCGCCGGGCATGCTGGGATGTAGACAAGTGGTGTTGCTAGTGAGAGTATGTTGTACTGCAGTATGTCCCGCGGAAAGTCAGTGTTTTCCGGCTCCTCGATTTGCGGTGGACCCGGGTGTTGAATGTTAATAGCAACCAATAAAACTATTGGCAAGACTGAATATGATTTAATACAAGAGGTTGTTAGTCATGTGTTTTAACCAATTAGTACTTTAAGGATGTTTGAAAGATCAAAATATTAATTACGTTTTACAAGTTAATATCTAAAATTACCTCCTTTTTTAAATTTCATTCAAACATTACACTTTAATTACAATCAATGGGACATTACCTAATGCCCAAAACCTTAAGAACATCGGCTTACAAAGAGTCACTTCTATGGTGAGTTAAGACTGATATGGAGCCCAAAATGATCAAAACGAGAGACAAGAAGATATGCTAAAAACTCTGTTGAAATCTACATGTAGGCGGCCAGAGACTAAGCCGACTGGTACTTCGTCATACGGAAAGGTGCAGAATCCCTTGAAGCAAACAGACAACAGGTTGCCGAGAACCAAGTGATAGACAATTAGGAAATCTCTTGTAAGTAACTCCTGATAACATCCCGATCAGCTCAAGTTCGATCGGTGGACGCATCTCAAACTATTGCGATACTAACTATACATTAATTAGTATGATACCCAACACTAGTATGATACTCACCCAACACCAGTATGATACTCACCGAACACCAGTATGATACTCACCCAACACTAGTATGATACTCACCCAACACTTGTATGATACTCATCCAACACTAGTATGATACTCACCCAACACCAGTATGATACTCACCCAACAGCAGTATGATACTCACCCAACACCAGTATGATACTCACCCTACACTAGTATGATACTCACCCAACACTATTATGATACTCGCCCAACACTAGTATGATACTCACCCAACACTAGTATGATACTCATCCAACACTAGTATGATACTCACCCAACACTAGTATGATACTCACCCAAAACCAGTATGATACTCACCCAACACCAGTATGATACTCACCCAACACCAGTATGATACTCACCCAACACCAGTATGATACTCACCCAGAAATAGTATGATACTCGCCAAACACCAGGATGATACTCACCCAACACTAGTGTGATACTCACCCAACACTGGTATGATACTCACCCAACACTGGTATGATACTCACCCAACACTGGTATGATACTCAACCAACACTAGTATGATACTCGCCCAGAACTAGTATGATACTCACCCAACACTAGTATGATACTCACCCAACACCAGTATGATACTCACCCAACACTGGTATGATACTCACCCAACACTAGTGTGATACTCACCCAACACTGGTATGATACTCACCCAACACTGGTATGATACTCAACCAACACTAGTATGATACTCACCCAACACTAGTATGATACTCACCCAACACTAGTATGATACTCACCCAACACTAGTATGATACTCACCCGACACTAGTATGATACTCACCCAACACTAGTATGATACTCACCCAACACTATTATGATACTCACCCAACACTAGTATGATACTCACCCAACACTAGTATGATACTCACCCAACACTAGATGACACTCACCCAACACTATTATGATACTCACCCAACACTAGTATGATACTCACCCAACACTAGATGACACTCACCCAACACTATTATGATACTCAACCAACACTAGTATGATACTCACCCAACACTAGATGACACTCACCCAACACTATTATGATACTCACCCAACACTAGTATGATACTCACCCAACACTAGTATGATACTCACCCAACACTAGATGACACTCACCCAACACTAGTATGATACTCACCCAACACTAGATGACACTCACCCGACACTAGTATGATACTCACCCAACACTATTATGATACTCACCCAACACTAGTATGATACTCACCCAACACTAGTGTGACACTTTTCAAATCACGCAGTTTACTTTTGATGTTTTTATTTATAAGAGCAAAAAATTGTCTGAGTGTCAGATTCATTATTTCTAAAATTTCATTATGACATCATAAGATCCTCCCTTGTAGCCATCCAAACCTTCAGGGTTGAGTAAAACAACATAAAGTATTACAATGTCTTCTTATTCCTTATTATTTGCAAATAAAATAACTTAATTCGCTAAGACACATTTTCTTTTCTTTTCTTTTTTTCCAATGGAAGAATAAATAGTGCAAATATAAATTATTGAGATATTATGTCAGGATAAAAACAATGAAAACAAGTATTTTATATTATTTCTTTAACACAATAATTATTTTAAAACCATAGTTGAATGATATCATATTTTTTTATTACATGGTTCAGATATATTTTTATTTACTTTCAGAAGTTAAGAAATACAATCGTTTTAGCGACTGTTGAGCTTTGTCCTTTAAAGCATATCAAAAGTTCAACAACAGATTCGGTACAATTTTTCAATATTAAAAGATAATTTTTAAAAATCGCAACCACCACGGCAATATCTCACAAGACATTTACCTAAATTAGTTTTAATCTCACACACACAGGAAGTAAACACAATGTTCATTGATGTCCTTTAGATCGATCCTTTATGGTGCAGTTTTGTGTTTCGGATATTCCACGAATACTTTAAGGCTTCATAGAAAGAAACTTTTACAGATATAATAAGATGTTATAAAACTAAATGATGCTTTATTTTCATGAGTCCTTTACTACTGGAATATCATCTTTTGAATAGGGCCACCCCCCTTACCCACCCCCCAAAAAAATAATTAAAAAATCAACGAACGAAAAACTAGCACTCATAAAAAAAAACGTCCTGCCATATTAATACTAACAAATATTCAAAACTGACAAAGATAAAATAATTTGTTGAATCATTAAACCTTGAAACACTGGAAGATATAAGAACAAAAATCAAAACAGAAATTTTGCATAAGGAAAATAATTCTAACTTTGAAATAGAACAAAGATAATTTGAATACAAATCTCAGATATACATTAGGATACAACTACCTCTTAAATCCTAATGCAAGAAAACATAAACACTCCTACTCCTCCAGTCTGAAGTTCGTATATAGAATGGTCAGCCGGATAAACCAGGGAAGTCAAATCTCTAATACAAGACTGAAAGATATTGACCACGGATAAGAGCAGCACACAACTTCTACTGTATAGAAGGATCGGCTGTAAAAGTTAAGATGAGATAAATTTCATTCACTAGTTAACACACCCCATATATATATATTAAGGTTGATGTTAAATGTTAAGTACGATTGTTTGTTCGTTTCATCATCATAGTAACCCTAAACATAGGTATCGAAGGAAAGTGGTGTGCCACTTTCATAAAGTTTAATTACAAAGACAGGAGTGAACAAGCATATAAGTTAAAGACATATATAGATTAACCTTAATATATTAATGTCATAGCTTCTGTAATTACAAATAAACGCAGTATTTACAATGTATTTTTATGTGTGTTAAATGTTTTGTAAACGTATGTTTAAGTTACAAAAAGCAAATCTTTTAATAACACAACTTAATAATAAGATAGTTCATAGTAATATAAATACAAATTCAAAAGAGTTTAAATGACGTTACCAAATCTTATCTTCTCACATAAAGTTTACCAAGAAGAAAGCAATTGATAACATATTTTTGCACCGGAAGCGATTACTCGCTCTTTAGGACGACAGAGTATATGGTTCTATACTCCCTCGTCCAAAGTTGGTGTAAGTGGCCAGATTGTATTTTTAGATTTGTCAGAGAAGTTAAACTCATTTAAGTAGGAAAGTTTTTTTATTTACAATAAAAATAATAATATCAAAATAATTTCTTTTATTACGATTTTTGATAGAATGGTCACTTTTTATCTAAAGTTACAGTCTACACAAAACACATATGTAGATGGAATCAGAGGTGTTTTTTTATTTATTTTATTTTTTAAATGGTTAATTTTTTTTAATAAAACAAAAATCTTGATTAATTCAAGCAATACATGAGTAGATTTTTTTTTTAAATTTAAGCGAGATATGGACTATATTTGTAGCTTTTCAAACGCTTGCAATAAAATGTATGTCGCAGAGTTCACTTATTAATCAAATCATTATGTTTAATTATTTAGAGTATTGCAATAAATATTTTGGGTAAAAAATCTTAATTAAATTATACATGAATGCTGTGTTGTTTTTTTTCTCTCATACATTTTAAATTTTACTGGACACAACGGTTTAGGCCTATCTTCATTTTGTTTTTGATATTATAAACATAGCATGACGCCCCCCCCTCTCACCCCTTTAAAAAAAGTATATCTGATTATTTGCAAAATACAAGAATAGGACAAGACTAAAGGTGTTGGAAACATCGCTTGACTAGATAAGCATTCATTCATTTTTAGCGCATTTTCGAGAAGTCGAATGCGCTATTGCACCCGTTTTGTCCTTCTGTCCGTCTGTCATCACCCTAGATCTCAGCTACCATAAGTCCTAGACCCATGATGTAATATGTTTTTTGTATGTCCTGACCTGCCATTTGTGCATCAACACTCAGTTACTCGATCCGTTAAAAATACCCGTTAAAACTACCAAAAAACATTGCGAATCGAGAGATAACACTGGCGCAGGCAACGGCCGTCATTGCCGGAAGTCGAATACATCGTTTTTCAAGCATTGAAGAGTTTTTACTTTCTGTTTTTTTGTTGTTGACGTCATTAGAATATGTGTAAAAGTTTAGAGAGTTTTACGTCATCATTTGTGGTGACTTCAATCAAGATCTTAGCGGCCCAGGGGCAGAAATTGAAAACTTTTTCGAAACAAACTTCAACATTCAACTACTTTCAACAAGATTGGCAACCACGATCTATCAAACAACAATTGACGGAGTATTTGGGCGATTAGCTGATTACAATTTAGAATGTTTCATTTATGAGTCCTATTTCAGTGACCACAAACCACTTGTAGTTAGATTAAAGAGAAAATAAAAAAAAATTAAATGTAAAGAAATGACTTTTAAATTAAAAAAATTTCAAGTATATTCATTACACAAGAAAATTCATAAAAATGTGTCTAAAATCTAAACACAATTACTGATAACTACATAATGCTGATATCTAACATAAGTACTGATACATAATACGAAAATGCGCTAACACGTCCTGGGTCTAAAAAGGGACCAGGCTTAACATGATTTTTTTACTATATATCCTCATGTTGTGAAAGGTGTATATTCTGGCCTAGGCTAGAATATACCCCGGGGATTTAACCGACCTTACACAGAATATACCCCTCCAGCCCAGAATATACCCATATGACAACATAAGGATATATAGTAAAAAAAATGAATGAATGCTCATTTGGCCGTTCTATTGTTGTTTGTGTTTAGCTTTGTCAGAGAAGTTAAACTCATTTCTTAAGAAGAAAAGATTTTTTAATTGACAATAAAATAATAATATCAAAATAATTTCTTTTATTACTATGTCTGATAGGAATCTGTACAGAAGAAGCGTCTGTAACAGATAAGATAAGATAAGATAAGATAAGGCAAGACAGAAATACAAGGCAGAGAATATTTATGCTATTCCTAACTTTAAAAAAAAAAACTGGAGTTATCATCTTATTTATAGTTTTGCTAGAATCACTTTCAATTTCCAAAAATCCAAAGTAAACGACGACAATTAATATTCTAAAATCACCCGGCAATCATGGTTATCCCACGATAAACGCACCTTGAGTTTTTATTTGTTAAAGGCAATTAGAAGCTAGCCAATGCATTTTCAGTATAAATCTTTATCATATGAATAGCCTTAAAACTGTGTTTTAAAAAAATGTTTTCGGTAATCCTTTCATACCCGGTATTCAGTAGAAACTGAAATATTAAGGTATGAGTTAAATATGCGAATATCCTGTTTCTACTTATCTCGTTACATTTTTATTTATTTCTTGTAAATTCTTTTCAGTTTAATCTACTAAATGACATTAGTTTAATGTACAATTTAATAAAAAGTACACCTTAGAACAAAGTTTCATGTTTGATGAAGATGTTTGCACAAAATTAAGGTGAGGTTACGTTAACTAAATATTCAACCTTCTGGGTAGATTAATCTTGAAAAAAATTATAAACATCATTTCTACATATTCCGAAATGTAGTATTATTTTCAAGCCTATAGCTCGACCCTTTGGCGAGACGACGTTGTTATAAATTTCGAGATGTTTCCGAAGTGTTCACCTCTAGAAAGGGCATTTTGAAAACAGCATAGGGCTTCAAATAATATGAAACAAACTACATTTCTAAGTGTTATTTTATATTTAAAAATCCACTGCCATTATTGGTTTTTTCAAAAATTTAAAGTAACGTTTCAAAGATTTTTAATTTTAAAAATTTTTATTAAGCAACATATTTCTGTACATTTAGATGATTATAAAACAGTCTGAATGGAAGATCCTGGAGAAGCTGGCCCAGTAGAGAGATGCATGTAGTTCTCTCGTAGATGGCCTATGGCCTTGGAGGATTTGCAGACGCCCACGATGATCGGTGGATGCCCCTCATGGACTGAAAATCCTACATGTGGAAGAAATCAGCAGTCCCGAGCCTGCGCTCTTCATGGGGCTTCCCGGAAAACCCCCCCAGCCCTCTGGCCCCCTAAGGGGTGCGAAAGCTGGGAAGCCCCCCCCCCGGAGCGGTCGCTGCTACAAGCGGCCGCCTGGGCGTCCAGGGCGCTGGGCCGAAAACGCCTCCCACTAAAGTGTTCCTCCCGAGGGAGGTGTGGAATTTTCCTACGGTGACTCGCTATCAACATAGTATCACTTTGGCGCCACCACGGCAAAGCTTACGAGTCTTTATAGTTTAGATCGCCGCAAAGCGTGGGAATCATCACTGACCTAACTAGGGTTTAACCCCCACCGGAAGGTTTCCTCAGAGCTGGCGACCAATAGCGTTTCCTAGCGGTACCTTTTGCTATTCCGTACTGGCGCTCCTGGCCCTAAACCGGCACCGCTCAACAGCGTTGCTAGTTAATTGAGGGGGACGAAACGGTCGCTTCGGAGTAACCCGACCCTCAACGGGTACTTTGGTTTTCATCATCGGCATTGCATCTAAATGCTTTGCCTAAGATCCGTACAGCGACTGTAATCATATTTGACTAGCACCTATCGCCTAACAACGGCCTTCGGCTATCCAAGCCTGGGGTTTGTCGGTTTCAGGTCGCAATGTGCCCCACGACCTTACTCGTCTGTCGAACAACGTAGAGGTCACCCCATCTCGACAGCCCCTCATGGACTAGAAGGCTCAACAACTTCATTAGTACATATAAATTAAGTACTTATTGTTTATTTTAAGGACCAATATATTCATTTTTGTGTATTCGTGTAATAAAGAAAGTTAGAAGTAAAGGAATCGGTATTAAATCAGCTCTTGACTTAAATAATCTATATCAGCTTAAAATTATAATTATATTTCTCTTCATTCTCAAAATTGGAGTTTTTGTATAGAACTGTCTCTTCGTGTTCTTTGAATGAAACCCTACCATGAATATCGTGGTTATCTACTGTTAAGTACTCTTACAAAGCAAAACACTATCTAATGTTAATGCTAGCAAAATGAGTAGCATTTATTCTGGAGTACAGTATAAACAAATTTAGAGAAATCATTATTACCGCGGAATTGGTGTCAATCGCCTAATTGTGTTTTGTTCGTCTGCTAAGGTGGGTAATTCATGTACAGTTAATTAGTCTCTGCAATTGTTTAGCTAATCAACACGCTCTTTTCAGTCAAAGTTTACATAACTCATCACGGACAACACTCAACGTGCTGCCATAAACAAAGTGGTCAGTGGTCAGCCACGAGATATTTTTACAAAGTGTGAGCAGATTCAACAAAAGTTGTCTGGTATTACAGAAAGTGAATGTCAACCACCAGCTAAAGATCACAGATGAAAACACTTCTATCTTAGGTTCTCCGTCTTTCGTTACCACTGTACAGACTAGCCTGATTTTGTTCAATTTCGAACTAAAAGTGTTCGCGAAATTAGGCCTACCTCCAAAATTGTCTATTCAGGATATTAAAAATGTGGGATGAAATTGCTCACCGTTTCATAACGTGGAGTTTCTGTCACTTAAACTTTGTCTAGGAAGAATACAAACCCTTCCTTAAACACAATGTTATCTTTGGAACACATAATCCCTGTCTTTTACAAACTTATTACTTAAGAGGTTGGTAATGAAAATCTAACGATAAGACAACAAATAACACAAATAAATATACTTTAAAACTAAATAGTTGCTGATCATATACTTAGATAAAGTAAGACAAAGCAAACAACTTATCCGTGATAATACAGACTATAACATATAATGAACATAAAACAGATATAAATATATAAAATATAGCTCTTTACTATAAATGAACGCCAATGGTAACTGAAGGAAAATGCAAACTGCAAAACATAAGCACGATTTTATTTTCTTCATATAAATTATAAGAATAATAGAGTGGCTCATGGATCTTTTGTATCTCGAAAAAGTTGTTTTAATAAAAATTAATTGATCCATTCCAAAACCCCACAGAAGCAACACTAACCATGGAAAATACCATTGAAAGCTATCGAAAAACAAGGTAGGATTCTTGTACCAATAAAAGTACACTTTATTAATCTCATCAATAATGATAAATTAATAAAAACTGAAAAATGTAATAACAAATA
This sequence comes from Radix auricularia, assembly GCA_002072015.1. Lineage (NCBI taxonomy): Eukaryota > Metazoa > Mollusca > Gastropoda > Lymnaeidae > Radix > Radix auricularia. Next base: position 84,092 of record MUZC01001028.1, read on the forward strand.
ACATGCAGACAAAAGTGAACTTTTAACTTTCGAGTGATGCAATTAATCATTAAATACTTGAAGCCATGGCCATAAAAATATGCTTTTCCTATGATTTAACAAAAATATTCACGAATTCTAGAACACAAGCACAAAACCAACTAGATTCTACACAGTAAATAAAGCATGCTAAAAACGCAAGAATACACGGCTGCGAAACAGCAATAGGGTTGGGATCGAATAATAGGAGACCAGAGTTAATGGTGGCACGTTATTTCAAGTGTTGTTAGCTGTGCGTTTTTTCGTATCTTGGATTTTTAGCGCATTTTCGAGAAGTCGAATGCGCTATTGCACCCGTTTTGTCCGTCCGTCCATCCGTCTGTCATCACCCTTGATCTCAGCATCCATAAGTCCTAGACCCATGATATATATATATGTTTTTTGTATGTCCTGACCTGCCATTTGTGCATCAACACTCAGTTACTCGATCCGTTAAAAAAACCCGTTAAAACTACCAAAAAATATTTCGAATCGAGAGGTAACACTAGCGCAGCGAACGGCCGCCATTGCCGGAAGTCGAATACATAGTTTTTCAAGCATTGAAGAGTGGTGCGAAAGCGTGCAAAAGAATTAGTGGTTTTTTTTAGTTGACGTCATTAGAATATGTGTAAAAGTTTAGAGAGTTTTACGTCATCATTTGTGGTGACTTGTAGTTAGATTAAAGAGAAAATAAATTTTTTTAAAATGTAAAGAAATGACTTTTAAATAAAAAAATGTCAGGTATATTCATTACACAAGAAAATTCATAAAAATATGTCTAAAATCTAAACACAATTACTGATATCTACATAATGCTGAAATCTAACATAAGTACTGATACATAATACGAAAATGTGCTAACACGTCCTGAGTTCCAATAGGGACCAGGCTTAACATGATTTTTTCATCTCTTTGAACAAATAATTCTTCCAGTGGAATTTTGTATCTCTGATTTCTTGTTTCCTTATCTTGGAAAAAAATTCTTCCTGTGGCCTATCTTAGATCTTTCTTATTTTGAAGCAGTTGTATTTAGAGGTATGAATACATTAACAATAACAATTTGATACGCAGAACACCTGCAAGCAGATGGCCTCACAGCTCTTCACATAACAATAGAAACACACATATACTGAAAAATGCATTCAATGTAAAACATTCGGTCGAATCAGAATTGACGGGCTCAAAAGGCATACATAGCAATTAAGTCGAAAACTTCAAATGTTCTCAAAAATCTGCTTTCCATGACTGATTGCTACTCTAGCAATGGCACTATCAAGTGTATCTACCTCTTCACTTACTTACTGACTACGATAAAAGACACAGAAAAAAACTTACATTAACGTGTAGTAATAGTAATAATAATTGGAATTGCAGCAACATCGAGATCAGTATTGAAGTAGTAATTTTATTTTCGACTTCGTTATTGAAAAATTATACTATAACAAGAACAATAATAATTTGAAAATTTAAAAGCGTATTACACTAACAAAAAGCTCAGCTAAAAGCACTTTACGTAAAATATACACATATAATAAATTCAGTGTAAAATATTTATACCCTAACTACAACATAATATCACATAACAGTGTAGTGTACATAAGCTAAGTTTATCATTTAAAGATACATTTGATTGTTTTTTAAATTAATTAACTTTTGAAGGAAATTTTGAAGTTTTAGTACAGCGTTGAAGGCCTTAATATTTAGAATACTATGAATGTGTAATGGTAGATACTTCCATCGTTTAGGGGCACAAAAAGAAGAAATCCTATTGCAAAATGTTATAGTGTGTGTTGGTGTGCTGAAAATAAACGATGTAGCGCTCAAATGGGATAAACAACTGGTTTACCTGGGAGTCAAACTGGATCAAAAGGTACAAATGCATAATTTTGTACAAGACCTGTACTCCTAGGCTACCGCCAATCTCAACCTGGTGAAAAAGTTAGCTTGCACAAACTGGGGCGCTGGAGCAAGCACTCTCAGAGCTCTATATCTGGGAAGTGTTAGGTCGGTGATGGATTATTGTATGCCGGTCCAAGCCTTTGCCAGCAAAACGGCATTGGAAAAATTGGTCCGAATCCAGAACCAGGCTTTGAGGTTCATCTGTTGTGCGTACAGAACTACACCCACAGCTGCCGTGGAAGTCATTGCAAATGTAGAATCACTTGAGATACGTCGGGACAAGGCGATCATTACTACTGCAGAAAGGTATCGCAGGCTGAACACGAGGGACCCCTGCTACCAAGTGCAGCATAATTGGAGCGGACGTGGGAATTTGAAACGGTCCTCGTTAATGCATCAAGTACTCGAGCTTGATAGGACTGTTCAACCCCCACGAAATAGACATAGAACCATTAGCGTCACAATAAAATCGCCCTATGCGGAAATGACACGTCCCACAATACATTTGTCTTTGGCTGATACGACAGTGACGAAGCGCAGCCCTGAACATGTACAGAAAGTGGCTGCCCTTGAGACAATAGAAGGGTTCGCGGGAACCCCAGTGAAAGTGTTCACGGATGGGTCTGCCAGCCGGAGAGAAAGAACTGTAGGATATGGTGCGCTCATCCTATATCCATTAGGAGGGCCACCAAAAGAGGAACTTTCAGGACCCTGTGGGACTACAGCACCGAACTACGATGCGGAGCTTGAAGCTATTTACAGGGCCCTGGAAAGTGTGCACCTGACACTGCAAGGGTCGGAACTAGTAGGTTTCGACACGGTCTTGTTTTGTGACTCGAGATCAGCGCTCGAAAGCCTGCTGTCTGAGAAACGTAGCACCCACCTAGTCGATGCCATCTTGGAGGACGTGGGCAGACTCGAGAGACTTGGTGGTAGGGTCACAGTGCAGTGGATCCCTAGCCATGTGAAAGGCATTGAATAGCAGACTCGCTGGCAAAAGCTGGAGCAGCCCAACCCCAACCAGATGTCCCAGTCACATATCTTGGGGCAAAGACGTGGCTAATGGACCACTTCAGGGATACGTGATACCAGGAGTGGAAAGATGGAGCGACAGCCAGAGGGGTATTCGCTAGCATGCCCAGGCCGAGCAGATCAGACCAGTGGTGGGGTCTAAAACGAAGGGAACAAAGTTTGGTGACCCAAATGCGCACCGAGCATTGCCCATCTAAATCTTACTTTAACAGGCTAGATCACAACAGGGACCCCAACTGCCGTCATTGCAGCCAAGCCTCTGAGACGATCACACACTTGTTTACGTCATGTCCCACCCTTGACATAGCCGGGGAGGTTAAGGGGGCAGGGGAGTCCTACGTTCAGACAACGTTGTATGGCACTGCCCAACAAATGGAGCAGATTGCCCTAGTATTAGACAAGGCATTTAGAGATTAGTTCTCAGGTCAAAAGAATATGTGTTTAGTTTTAGTGGGTGTTGGTAAAATATGTGTCTGCAGATGAGATTAATGGACAATTTATTGAGTTTCCAGACAGATGTTCAGTAAGATAGGGAAGCTATGAGTCAGAAGATCAGTTATGACAGAAAAAAGAAAATGTGAAAACTATCCGTGCTTGTATAGACCCAATACAGTAAATTAGAGTAGTGGAGTAATACTGTCAAGTTTTTTTGTTTTTTTTACATTACCAACTTGGTTTTGCTTTTAGTAATAAAGTTTACTTTGAAATATGTTTCGATATTGTCCAGTATAGGTTAAATTATATTTAAAAACATATATTAGAAATGTAGATAAAATTATAAAATTAATGCAAATTCATTAATATAATTAAGTAAATTTATAAATACATGAACATATACTTATTTACAACCAAACTACTTAAGCGTGCTTGTATTCCTTTGACAGTTAGTCGGTTGAATTCTTATTGCTGACTGCATGACTGGCTTGTACAATTACAGTTTTTGTATTAAAACACGTCAAAAAGGTTTCCCATAATCTCTTTAGGCTTCATGGCTACGGATAATTTTGTTTTAAAGAATGAAAACTAATTATTAAATATTTTATTTTTACCATTTTACTATCAGGAGCTAGTATTCTATTTTAATTAACTATTTACAGGCAAATAGAATAGCATGAATGAAGATTAAAATTTTGATATATATACTGTGTAATAACCTCGATGAACGGTTAAGTTTCAAAACTTTACTACATTCAAATTTGGTTTTTTGAACTATTTTTACTTCATCTCCGTCAGTAACGTCACTTTTGTTTTTGCAAAAAAACAGACATGGCTGTTGATATAAACTGTTATAAAATGTGTAACAAGAACAGATAAGAAGATTTCCATGCTTCAGATCTGCTGGGAAGAATTTGATAGTACGATGTTTTTCAGCCCCCGTGACATTGGTTTGAGAAGTGACAGAGGAATTGTTGATTAAACTTTGCAAAGCGTTTACAAGAAGACTTAGTTGTTGATGATAAAACAACTTGTAATTATCATCATACATCTTATCAGCATATAGGAAAAAGCTGAACCAAAGAAATGTTGTTGATATTTCTGGATTGTAGCGAAACTCTATAGATTTCAAATTCTCCCTTGTACTATAGCTAAAACTGTGTTCGAAATAACACTTAATGAACATGGAAAACTGATCCTCTTTACCAATTAGTTGTGGTAGCAAGATTTCTGAAAAAGCCATTTCAACATAGAACTTTATTTTGCAACTTCCATCAGGCTGCTTATCAAACGAAGTATGGCAAGTTTCAATTTGGCAGTTTTGTTCCACGTCTTTAATGGAAGTTAAATTAATTTTATGGATGCTGCACAAAACACTAGACCAAGAAAATTTTGTATGAGTTTTCTTTTGATAAAATTTGATAAAAAATGGGTTTGTATTAAATGAAACAATTAACGGGTAATCATTTTTTGCGAATACTTGATAATTGGCGTGTATACTACTTATATTCTCATTATTGCACACCGCACAATATCTATTCTTATAAATTTCATTATATTTCCAAGAGCCTACAATTCTTACGTAAGATGTTATTTCGTGACACTTTTTACTTATCCACGTATTTAACATTCCTGAATTATTTGGACAAGAATCCGCGGCGTCTGGATAACAACCAAGTGGCTGTATTGAAGAGCTTAGACTTTCTGGCGGTACAAAAAATATTGTCTCTCTCTTGAAAAGATCATTGTAACTGAGGTCATAGGTTAGAGGCTGAAGGCCCCACCTTGCCGGTATAGAATCATTCCGTGCATTACAATCAAAAATACTTTTGTTCTTGTAGACAAATCCTGTATTTATATCGCTAACCAGAGCTTTCTTAGAAAAATCAATTATAAAAGATATTAAATTAGTGATATTCACTATTGGGCTTTGAAATGTTTCTTCTTCTTGGTTTCTTCCTTGTTCTAACTTTTCACTAAAATCACTTGGACAGCTGGCAATAACAAAAACGTTATATAAACATTCAACATCTGCGTCCAGTAAATGACTAAAATTTTCACGGCTCTCCCGTAAAATATGTGGATATTCAGTGGCCATGTCTTCACAACAGTTTCTATAAATGAGACATCTGTGGTCACATGAACAGGCCACATGGATCGTCCCAAACAATCGTTTGCAGGATTCAAGAACATGTAAAGGCCAAGTGGTGTCCTTTGTTATTTTTAATCCGAACCCAAATTGTTCATTGCCGAGAGACTTCATTGTGCTTTCCACGATGAAAACACACACAATAGGTAGTAGGTTAAACATATTTACTGTTAAAATGTTGTAAATAATCTCGTATTTAGTGAATCCTCTAAATATACCAATTTATTATTAAATAGTTATGTTAGTTTTATCTTATAACTACTCAATAAAGCTCCAACTAGATTAATTAAAACTGGTTCTTTTTTAATTTAAAAAATCAACTTACTAAACAACTTATTCATTTGCTTCGCAAATTAAGGAGATTTTTACAATGTAACATATTTTTATATCTCTTCCACAGCGGCAAAATAAAAATACTTTTAAATAGCCACTACAAAATTCTTGCTTTTTAAAGGTGTAGTATTCCTTTAAATTTAAATAAAATATTGTTTTAATTAATTTTTTTTTAAAGATATTGTACGAAATATGAAACATTCATCTATTCACAGTTACTAGAAGATAATTGTTTTTAATATAAAACTTCACAGATTCAATGGCTATTATTGACAAAGTAAATGAAAACTTAAATGTTCAATAATGAATAACAAGCCATAGGTTTGGTTGCTCATCGTGTTCACACAATTCACTAAATATTTTATGAGCTTCACTGAAACAATACTCGTATGTGCCTATCAATTAACAGTCATTAAATCATACGACAGGGTAAATTACAGAAGGCACGTTTCAGACACTGACAATCGCTACATTGTCAATTATTTATATGGAATATATATTATAGATGGTTTTGTTATTCAACAATTTACAGACAAGTGTGCATTACATGAACAGGAGGATACACGAGAAAGATATGTTTACTGGATAAATTGATCTTTAAATCTGTACTTTCTCTGTCTCACTCTCTCTATCTATCTCTCTTTCTCTCTCTTTCTCTCTACTGCTAGCTCATTCACATTACCGAAGTCATTATTATTTTTCAAATTTACATTGTTTCATCATTTAACAATATTCAGGACAAAATAAACTTGTTTTTATCCATTTATTGTACTATTTCCAATTATTAAATTAAAGCCTAAAATACGTTTTATTTACAAGTATTCCTTTAAAATCAAATGTACTTCATTAATGCTTACACATTTTGTTCAATATGCCGATCAAACAAAACAAAAATATGTGCAAATATCAGTGTCACGATAATGAAAGGTAAAGTTCGGTGAATTATAACTGAATGAAATCTATTTTATCCAATCGGAGTTGAAGTGAGCCTTTTTATTGATTGACACTATTGAAAACTTTTTTTTGTTGCTCACAAAGGGGATTAAGAGTACATCTAAAGTCAGCGGCGTAGCGTCGTATGTGTTACCAGGGGTAAAATCTATCACCCTATCACCGACTAATATGTGTTCAAGCTATGAAGAAAATATAATTGTTATTAGAAAGTTATAATAAAACGACTTTAAATTTGTATGTTAGCGATAAATTTATGTAGAAAAGCCTTCGTTTTTTTAAAAATAAAATTGAAGTTGTCTGCTTTTCCTCGCTGCACAATCTTTGATTTGTCAATATTGTCAGCAAGGCTCAATGCTCAAAAGTCAAATAGCTATAGATGAGTCAATCCTGAAGTATTGATTATTGATTTTAATTAATATTCATTAACTCATTTTTAGGGAAGCTTCTCTCACAAATGGCATTTCTTATTACAGTTGCTAGGAATGTTTGAGGTAATGTTATTAGGAGTGGTAACTTCGAGCCGAAATATCTTAATGAATTTGATAAAATTAAGTGGTCTTAACTACATTAATTTATTTTCTAACCACGAGGGAAAGACTCCTTGTTTGACAAAGCTATCAGATATACTTAAAATTTGCTTTATATAATTTTGAGGGAAATTTCAAAGTCCAGTAGATGACCTTGCGTACGAAAAGCAAAATGTTTTCCTAATTCTGTAATTGGCGAAATCTCAAATGCATTTCTACGTAACCTAATCTTGTGATGAATGAAGAATACAACATTCTTCTCAATAGTTTCCCACACAACAAGGTTACATATTCGCTTTGATCGTAGAAAAGACTGGAAGATTCTGATTAATAGAATAAGGTCTCCACACAAAATGTTAGTAAATTTATGAGAAGCCATTGTTTATGTATTCCATTAGTTTTTTCTGTGAGTAATCTCTGCTAGGTATTTTTATATTTTGTAATAAAAAATGATTTCGGATATCATTTATTTCATAAAGTTTATTTTTCCATATATTACACATTTTCAAATGCCTTAAACAATTTGAAAACAAAAAGATTTCATTGTGACTAGCAACGTGATCGAGTTGTATGGACATGTGTTTGAACTAGTGATGACAAAGCTTTGTTCCTGGAAGCAAAGGTTTCCGTGAGTAAACCGAGCTCCGAATGGGTAGCTGAAAATCGTTAGGGAAACAAAGGTGGTTGGGAAAACCTGTGCCTTTGAACGCTGTGTCACTCACCACGATATAGAAGGAGCGTCTGTATAGATTACACAAAATTACTCCATTGTGTATATACTATATGCGTTCTGGAGTTTGTTTAATGTCTAGCTTTAAGCACCAGTTAGATTAATCCAATGATCTGTAGACATGCAAATGAATACTTAACACTTTCTATTTTTAAAAAAGGACATATCAATAGTCCCAGGAAATAAATATGCATCTTGGCACTGCATACATTGTGGATTGCCCCAAATCAATACAGACTTGTTTAACTTTAGGTACCTGATCACTACAAACGTTTACAGTGTTTTGCTAATTCTAATATAAAAACCCCACTTGATAAAATCATACGTGCCGCACAAACCGATAAAACACTAATAATTACTTTCCAAAGCATAAAGAAATTACAGATTTAGAACGTCTTATAGAAACAGAAATACCAGACATACTACTTGCTGTTTCTGAAACTTGGTTGAACCCCAACATATATAACTCTGAAATTTTTAGCAGCAATTATAATATATTTAGAAAAGATAGAACATACAACCATGATGGAGTCCTACTTGCAATAAAATCAACTCTCATAACCGAACAAATTACTACGCATCCAAACTCTAAAATAGAATCTGTTGGGTTTTTTTTTTTTGTTGGTTTTTTTTTTTTTGGGGGNNNGGGGGGGGGGGGGGTTGTTTTGTTTTTTTTGTTTTGTTTTTTTGTTTGTTTGTTTTTTTTGTTTGTAAAATATTTACACTTTATTGTAGGCAAAATATATATGCCACTAAATACAAGCATAGAATACATGAAGAATCTCTACAGTCAACGAACTTCTATGTGCTGTAATTTGGACTATGGGGTACTTTAATCTTCCAGATATAAAATGGAAACACTATGCGATTGATAGCAAACAAGCTAAAAAAGAAATTAATGAACATTTCTGAGACACTATTAACAACATAAACCTAGAACAGATAGTAAACTACGAACAATAAAACACTAGATTTATTCCTTACAAACAGACCAGGATTAGAAATAGGCTGCTGAATAATTCCTGGACTGTCTAAGCATGATATTGTTAACGTAACCGATACAATACAAACTAAAATAAATAAGATGCTTAGAAGAACAATCTATCTTTTGAATAAATGTAACTTAATAAAATTACACCAATCGGCTGCTAATTTCCAACAAAAGTTCTTAATTAAATTTAGCATAGATAGCCCCATAGAAGAAATATGGAAGTATATCAAAGCAAATCTAAAAAGTATAATGAATGAGAATGTTCCAACAAAAATAATTGGAAAAGATAAATCATAAAACATTAGCAGAAGTGGCTATGATCTTAAAAAAAATTAACAGTTTTGTGACACCATGTAAAATTGAAAAATTAAAATATTTTTATCCTTTTAACTTTTCAAACTTTCAGTACAATTACTATTCCTTCGTTGAAGGCTTATTATTTCATAAGACTACTTTAAAATTGATATAATCTTCTAGAACCATTGACATTTTGTTTTTCTTTTTGTTTGTTTGTTGTTTGTTTTTACGTTGCTCCACAACTTCATTAAGTTCTTCATCCTGCTTTACCGCTAAATAAAATAACAGGATTTTCTCAATCTCAAACTATAAGTGATTGAGATATTACCTATCAAATTGCCCATTGTAGACATTACAAATGTGTAACGAAGTTACTCGCCTTTTAACAACGTTGAGATTCTGTCACTTTACGGTTATCCAGGATAGACACAAACCCGAGATTTCTTATACACAATCCCTTTTGTAAAAACCAATCACTGTCAGTTACAAACTGTTTACTTGAAATGTTGATGCGTAAAATCTAATGTTATGTTTTAAATAAATGTACTTTGAAATCAATTGTAGGTCAATTGTAGGTCAATTGTAGGTCACACGCTTACATCAAATAATATAGAAAAAGTATCCGTCGTAGTGCAGACAATAACAATTTCATCATCATCATTTGTCATTTGGGTTCCTTGAGGAACACAGGGCCTCTGTCAAAGCTCGCCACTGTGCACGGTCCCTTGCCAATCGCTTCAATTCTTCCCAGCTCTTTCCAGTTCTTCGAGCCTCATCTAACATGCTCCGTCTCCATGTACGCTTGGGTCTCCCTCGCTGGCATTTGCCCTGGGGGTTCCAATCTAAGGCCTGCCTCAACCTGCTGTTATCTTTCCGAAGGGTGTGTCCAATCCATCTCCATTTTCTTTCCATGATTTGTTGTTCTACTGTCCTTTGTCCACACCCCTCCCACAGTTTGGAGTTTTCGACCTTGTCGTACCATTTTATTTTTCTATAACAATTTAATGAACATAAAACAAATATAGATACATCAAAAACAGCTTATAAGCATTAATCTTTATTGTAAATGACCACCAATGGTAAAATTGGCTGATTTCAAATAGAAAAGTTACAAGTAAAATTTTATTTGGGTAATCTTAATAAAATAATAATATTAAATATTATTATTATTATTAAAATTTGATAACCTTTAAATAGCATGAACCCCAGCAAGCAGATAAGCTCAAAGAGCTTCAAATAAAAACAGTAATGCACACATGTAATTTAAAATGCATTCAACGTAAAGCATTTATATCCTCGTCACATAATATATTGAGCAGACGACTGTTGTTAGTTTATTTGAAAGTGGCGTCTTAAGAGATCTGTTTTCAGTTCCCTCTAAGGTCTGAGACGGGTGTATGCCACATCACAGTGTTGCTAAATAGATCCTGCCCGTTACTGAGTCTCCACACGGCGGATTTAAATTTAAAAGAAATCTTCTGATGAGGGGAGAGGGGGGCAGAAAATATTTTCCTATCGATTACAATAAATTCATCCGACCCTGTAAATTAAGACCCCTTCCCTCATCATACGTTGAAAACTACAGAAAATGATCATTGAGAAAACACAATAATAGTTATAGTCACACATGATTACTTTACATCAACAATTTTGGCCAAGGCCTTTTTGTCTAGGCCGTTTAGTCTAGGGCCGTTTTGTCTAGCCGTTTTTTCTAGGGCCATTTTGTCTAGCCGTTTTGTCTAGGGCCGTTTTGTCTAGGGCCGTTTTGTCTAGGACCGTTTTGTCTATGGCCGTTTTGTCTAGGGCTGTTTTGTCTAGGGCCGTTTTGAAAGAGGCGGTTTTTACCGAGGGGAAGCTTTAGGAAAAATGCTCAGACAATTATTGCGCAGTTCATCAACTGAGCAGGTGACATAGTTGTTAGCGAAAGCTTTAAGGGGGCTTTGCTTTGATACACATGGAAACTCACTGAGAACACATGTTTTATGTTGAAACATTACTTCATGGGGTAATATTGAGCATCGAAAGTTTTATAATGACATTTAAATTGCATGTTGTGTGGGATATGTATAAAGGGTTTAACTTTTTGAAAATGTATATAGTTAAACAATGCAATAAACCAACAGCATATTTTTTAAATTTCTTTTTACACTCAACTATAACAAACCGGCGAACACTTCAAACAGTTATTTCTTCGTGTTCGTCTTTTTAGTTCATTATTAATATTTATTTATAGTCTTATATTAGCTGCTAGCAATCATTTTATTTTAAGGGACGCTGGCTGGATAAGGCCCTTGTTTGATTGCAGCCCGGGGCTCCGTGCAGTCTTAATCGGAGTTTGTAGTACTATTAATAGAGATAATCATATGTTACGAGTGAAGACTTGTGTGAGTAAAGATTGCTTTTAGTACAAGGACTTTGTGTTCAATCTATGTACACAAGTTGGTGGTGGAGTGTCGATCAGAACCCCTAGACAACGACTACCCACAGGTTCCTTAAAACGTGTGGTGTGTATTGCTCTCTCAAACCAAAAGTGTACCGAACCCTGACCTATACTATTATCAAATGATCTTATTGTTGGTCTATTAAGAATGTTCAAATACCAGGTTTTAACTGTAGGTGACGACAAAATACTGAAGTAAAAGAAAAATGTTGGCATATTCTGCACCGACGTCCTGAATTGAGTAATTATCTTTATTGTGTTCTTTTCCGAAATACTATTAGATTTTCATGGTTACAGTCGTTAACAAAGTCAAGGTCTTATTAAAAACTTGTTGTTGTTGTTGTCGTTGTTGAGCCTTCTCGTCCATGAGGGACATCTACCGATCATCGCCGGCGTCTGCACTTCCTCGTAGGACATAGGCCACCTACAAGAGCTCTCCAGGCATCTCTATCCTGGGCCATTTTCTCCAGGATCTTCCATTCATGGCCAATCCTCTTGATGTCTGCCTCCAATTCTCGGTGCCAGGTGTTTCTTGGGCGGCCTCTTTTCCGTTTACCCT
>MUZC01001028.1:96851-114278 GCA_002072015.1 Radix auricularia
AGATCATCAAGTTGATCCCACAAGGTCCATTGGATGCCATTCCTTTTCTGCTGTGTAGATGTTTTCATCACCCAGTCAATGGCTAATAGAAACAGAAAGGGTGACAGCAAGCAACCTTGTCTCACACCAGTCTTCACCTGGAAAGCATCTGTCACCTGCTGACCATGGACAAATCGGCAGTTTATCCCTTCATACATGTTTCTGATTATATCCGTAATCTTCTGTGGCACCACATAGTGCCTTAGCAATCTCCACATGGTTTGCCTGTCCACACTGTCGAAGGCTTTTTCGTAATCAACAAAGTTGACATAGAGTGGTGAGTTCCACTCTAGTGACTGCTCTAGAATGATACGCAGTGTCGCTATTTGGTCAGTGCAGGATCTGTTGGTGCGAAAACCAGCTTGTTGGTCCCGCAGTAGGGGGTCTACCGCGTTTTTCATCCTGTTAAGCAATACACGGTTGAAAACTTTTCCTGGGATGGACAGTAGGGTAATCCCTCTGTAGTTCGAGCAGGAGCTTAAATCTCCCTTCTTTGGGATCTTGATAAGGTATCCCTCTTTCCAATCAGAAGGCACTTGTTCCTCTTCACATATCTTCATAAGCAAAGGGTGTAGCATTTCCACACTGGTTTCCAAGTCCGCCTTCAGTGCCTCTGCTGGGATGCCATCAGGTCCTGCAGCCTTTCCATTTCTGAGTTGTTTAATGGCCGTGCTAATCTCTTCTTTTGTGGGACTATTACAGTCAATTTCTAGGTCATTATCAGCTGGTTGGATATCTGGTGGATTCCTTGTTTCTGGTCTGTTTAAGAGCTCTTCAAAATGCTCATTCCATCTACCTCTCTGCTGCACATCACTTGCAATGTTGTTTCCCATTTTATCCTTCACTGGTCTCTCAATCTTGCTAAATTTCCCAGATAGCATCTTAATTGTATCAAACAGTTCTCTCATGTTCCCCTGGTAAGCTGCATCTTCTGCTTCTTTAGCAAGTTTGTCCACAAATTCTTTCTTGTCCCTCTTGATGCTTTTCTTAACTTCTTTATTTGCATCTGCATACTCTTTCTGGGATTTGTATTTCTGAGCTCGTGTGCGGCTGTTGTTTATTTCTGTTTTCTTTCTTTTCCTTTGTTCTATTTTATTCAGTGTACCTGCTGTTATCCATTCTTTATGTGCCTGTTTCTTGTTTCCTAGCACTTCTTGGCATGTTGACTGGACTGTTTCCTTCACGCTTTGCCACTTTCCTTCAGTGGACTCGTCTTCGAGTATTTGGCGTAGGGCTTGGAACCTATTGGACAGTGAGATCTTGAATTCTTCCTTTTTTGCTTGGTCCTTCAGTAGGGAGGTATTATACCGAGACCTACATGCTGGTTGCTCGGTATAATGTCTCTTTAGCTTCAATTTTATCCTGGCCACAAGAAGATGGTGATCTGAGGCAACATCAGCTCCCCTCTTTACACGAACGTCTTGGAGAGATCGCCTGAATTTTTTACTAATGCATACATGGTCTATTTGGTTCATCGTTCTCATGTCCGGTGAGACCCATGTAGCTTTATGTATTCTCTTGTGCTGGAAAATACTCCCTCCTATTACTAGGTCTGCTGTGGCACAAAGGTCTGCAAACCTCTAACCATTGTCGTTCATCTCGCCTATCCCTTGTTGTCCCATAACCTCTTCATACCCTGTGTTGTTATTGCCGATCTTTGCATTGAAGTCTCCCATGAGGATGACGATGTTCCTCCGTGGGCGACCCTGGACTATGGTTATCACTCTATTGTAGAATTCTTCTTTGCCTCTTTCGTCGCTTTCGTTAGTTGGTGCATAGCATTGGATGAAATCTAGGTTGATGCTACGCTTCTTTGTCCGAAAGGTTGCTAAAAGAATTCTAGGTCTATGGGCCTCCCATCCAATGAGTGCTCCTTGTGCTGCCCTTGATAGCATCGTGGCACCACCCAGGGTATGGGGGGGCATCCTCTTCTTCGTGTCCCGAATATATCACCATCTCTCCCGAGATTAATCTCTTCTGTCCCAGTCCAGTCCATCTTACTTCACTAATTCCTAGAATGGTGAGCTTATAGTTCTTCATCTCCGTGGCTATCTGTGCAGCCTTTCCCGCTCCATACATCGTGCGGACATTCCACGCTCCGATGGTGGTGGTGTTCCTGGTAGAGATGATGGTTGACGGTCTAACAGCTTCCAGATTTTGGCTTTCACTATTAGGCGTCATATTTCCCTCCTCAGATAGATCCATCTTCTCCCAGGACTGAAATGGCTTTTGTTGCTCTTTTCGGTGTTTTTGTAACTTTGATTTTTTACACGGCAGGGTTGTTGGCCTTGCGCGCAACCACTTGGGGGGTTGCCCCTCACAGCTCAATGGGTAGCTGCCTTTGTTCGGGTTGGGTCCCTAGCCTTTGTGGATCCCTCCACTTCCTACAAGGCAGTAGGGCTGATTTTGGTCATCCCCGGGTATTTTATTTCCCCGGTACCCTCCATATCTGGTGGGCTTTCCCCTATCCGCCGGCTGGGGAGGCGCTCGATAGAAGATCAGCAACTCCCACGAGTACACAAGTTGGTGGTGGAGTCTCGATCAGAACCCCTAGACAACGACTACCCACAGGTTCCTTAAAACGTGTGGTGTGTATTGCTCTCTCAAACCAAAAGTGTACCGAACCCTGACCTATACTATTATCAAATGATCTTATTGTTGGTCTATTAAGAATGTTCAAATACCAGGTTTTAACTGTAGGTGACGACAAAATACTGAAGTAAAAGAAAAATGTTGGCATATTCTGCACCGACGTCCTGCATTGAGTAATTATCTTGATCATGTTCTTTTCCGAAATACTATTAGATTTTCATGGTTACAGTCGTTAACAAAGTCAAGGTCTTATTAAAAACTACCTTGGATGAAATAATATTTTATTCCCGAAATCAATTATCTTCTAAATAAACATAGTCAGTGATACAGAAATTGCTGTATAATATATATATATATATATATATTTTTTTTTTTTTTTTTTTTGAGAACAAAAATATTCATTCTGGTAATTCATGATATTATTATTATAGAATCGGTTTTAATTTCACTCCTTAAATTTAATTTTTCCAGTAAGGTAGGTCATCTTACACATGTAATGGGATTCGTTCTCTAAATATCGACGACCTGTGTTGGACTGAGGTGTCTTTCTTTTCTTCCAATTATACTGCACAGTGTACTCATTATTGATATTCTACCCAGCACGCTTTTTTTTCATGACATTGTTATCGCTCATTCCAGGGCTCAATCCATGATAATTCTAAGCAATATTGAGAAGCGTTTGTTCTTATGTATCCCCTGTATAAGTTTAGTGTCATTAGTATCACAGTGTTATTGGTTCCATTCGCTTTCCACAGCTTAATTGTGTTTGGTTAATATGATGTGCTGAGTTCTTCATCTTATCTTATTTATAACTGACGCTCTTTCTTCACAGAAGATTATTGCGTACCACGTTTATCTATTTCTTTGTCTAGTATTAATAATTTTTATTAGAGCTGTAAATGTTGATAGTGGGTTGCTATCAACCGAATCTTCGTCCGAATTCCAGACGGAAAGAACGAGAATTTGCATGCGTATACTCTTGCATATCCTTAAAAAAAAACATATTTTAAAAATTTTAAATCCTTTATACTCGAGATATAACTAAAAGTAGGTTTATTATAATAAGCATCGCACGACAATCCAAAAATCGAAAGTTTCAGTTGTGTCTCAAATATATTCTATAACGAATTTAAAGTTTAAAAAACAAACACATCGGTCTTCCTGTTAAATTTCAACTCAATTTGATCACGGGAAAAGGTTTATAAAAACGTGTTTGATATGATGCGCACCGCCAGACAGATAGGCATAACCATTTACAGATCGGGAATATTTTTTTTTAAAGTAGTGCACATATAATACAGTAGAACATATGTGTAGGGCGTCGGGGTTCATGTTTACTTCTACTACTGCTCTCGTTCAAGGCAATAACATCAACATGTAACTCAGCAAGACAGTTCTTTTATTTAGTGCATCATTTTTCTCCTCTGTCCATCACTACGTTCTTATTACTCAGTCTCTCTGTCCGTACTACGTTCTTAGTGCACAGTCTCTCTGTCCATACTATATTCTTAGTGCCCAGTCTCTCTGTCCATACTATGTTCTTAGTGCAAAGTCTCTGTGCATACTATGTTCTTAGTTCCCAGTATCTCTGTCCATACCATGTTCTTAGTGCTCAGTCTTTCTGTCCGTACTACCTTCTTAGTGCCCAGTATCTCTGTCCATACTACGTTCTTAGTGCTCAGTCTTTCTGTCCATACCACCTTCTTAGTCCCCAGTCTCTCTGTCTGTACTACGTTCTTATTGAGGGGTAGGACTGCAATCAGGCTTATAAAAAATTAAATGGTAAAGACGTAAACAAAGTAAGGGTTAGCCTAACCGGACGTAACAAAACAGTGAACGTTTCGGCAAAGAGACTTTTTGAACGGACATATAATACACAAATAAAACAAAGATAAAAAAAAATAATTACAAAATAAAATTAAGAAACTTAGCTGCGGTGCAATCCAAAGAATCGATTTACGTTCTTATTGATCAGTCTCTATGTCCATACTACTTTCTTGGTGCCCAGTCTCTCTGTCCGTACTACGTTCTTAGTGCTCAGTCTCTCTGTTCGTACTACGTTCTTAGTGCTCAGTCTCTCTGTCCGTACTACGTTCTTGGTGCCCAGTCTATATGTCCGTACTACGTTCTTGGTGCCCAGTCTCTATGTCCGTACTATGTTCTTGGTGCCACGTTCTTGGTGCCCAGTCTCTCTGTCCGTACTACGTTCTTGGTGCCCAGTCTCTATGTCCGTACTACGTTCTTGGTGCCCAGTCTCTATGTCCGTACTACGTTCTTGGTGCCCAGTCTCTACGTCCGTACTACGTTCTTGGTGCCCAGTCTCTATGTCCGTACTACGTTCTTGGTGCCCAGTCTCTATGTCCGTACTACGTTCTTGGTGCCCAGTCTTTATGTCCGTACTACGTTCAAGTGGCCTCCAGACTCCTACTTCGCACCCTCGCTTCGACTCGATGGCTACCTGGCTTATTACAACGTGGCTTCCTGGCTTAGTACACCGGTCCACCTGGCACCAATACATCCACGAAGGACATGCGAGGCAAACAGGATCAACGACGCAGAAAAGAAGGGGCAAGCCCGAAAGGCCCGTGCTGTCAACCCTCCAGGAGACAACCCACTCGTCCCACATTCTTTCTGTTCACGAACATTCCGTGCCAGGTTCGGTCTCGTCAGCCATCTGCGCACACTTAAGCTAAACCAGTCCCAGAAACCCTCGGATGACTAGAGTGATCCTCGTCGATTCGATGGACGAACGAACATCGTGGCTCCCTGGCTTCCCCCTGGTCTAACATTTATAATTTATTTTACTACTATTATTATCTTTAATTAATTTTTGGTATATTTTGAATTAAAAACTAAAAACAGAATTTCAACTCCTATACTAAACACATTTTAAAAAGACCTAATTTATAATTGGGTTTTAAAGATGTATACATTTAAGTGGTTCAAAGATTTTCACTGTGATAACAAAAATAAATGAATATTTTTATTTTTTAAAATATTTTTAAAGGAGTCGATAAGCTGAACAATGCACCTCGCAAGGGTTGGAACCATTACAAACGCGCACCCTTCCAATTACTTCGTTTGTTCCTTAACACGTGAAGATCTCTCTCGCAGAAATACTGATTTCAATAAGACGTACAAAGTTGTCAGTATTTTTAAAGTTACAAAATTTCAAAAGTTAATGCCGCTGCGTAGCATACAATAATAACATTGAAGCTGCTAGCCCCGTATGACCTGTCTGAACGTAAAACCAATGTTATTAACATTTTTTCCTGGGCTTGCATGACATGTTACAAGGGCTAGTAGATTCAGTGACCACCACATCACGCCGTGTGCCTTGTGCTGGCGAAGGTTATGGGAAAAGTAAATAAAGTGAGGTGGGGGGTCAGCGAGAATGTAGGCACCTCTAGAAAGGACGATCTGACCACATTGCTTTTTTATTGCCCGATTACATCTGATCGGGGTAGTGTGAAGTTAGATAGGTTTCCTGAATAGCGCATTTATCATAATCATGAATGTACGTTGAATGTTGACTGGTTTTACGTGTATATCCTTTTTCAAATCATGGTAAATTAAATGTTACAACTATTATTCAAGCTGAATTTAATTTTAAAAATTTTAATGCATAATAATAGTATGTTAAATTATTTTTATACCAAAAACTAATTTGTAAAAAGTTTATCTAAAAAAAAAATCCATTTCTACGATGTGGATAAAAAGGGGTCGAAACGTCCGGGGTCGAAACGCCCTAGGGTCGAAACGTCTTGTTGTCGAACTGGCAGAGTCGAACCATCCGGGGTCGAATCGTCCGGAATCGAATTATCCGTAATTCTGGTTAATACATCAGGTGCCAGTATGGTAAACATCGTAATGAACCAAAAAATCTGGAAGAGGTAAGTAACTCTAAATATCTAGGAGCCATTATATCTAGAGATTGTACTTGTGAACCTAAAGTTCGAACTAGAAATTGGGTCGGCAATGGCAGCAATGAAAAAGTTAACCAAAATAAGGAAGAACAAAAGCATTAGCCTGCCAATAAAGCTCTGGCTCTAAAGAGCTCTCATTAAAACCATTTTTCTTTATGGATGGGAGACCTGGACACTAATGGCAACCACTGAAAGCAGGCTGCAGGCATTTGAAAATACGTGCATGAGGAAAATTCTCCAGATCTCCTATTTAGAACACAAGATCAATGAATATGTCTGGGACAAAACAAACTCTATTGCGGGTCGTCAAGAAATGATTATAACAACAATTAAAGACGTAAGATGGCATGGTTCGGTCATGTACTGCGACATAATGACGAAGAGGTCGACAACGGAAAAGCTGACTTGACAACATAAAGGTATGGACAGGGATGGGATTGAGTGAATTTTTGCCCCAATCTCAAGATAGGTAACTGTGGAGATCGTTATCTGTTGATGTATCCATGCGCTCCACCACAAAGACCACAGCGGTTATGGGACTGATGATGATGGTGGAAAATTTAGAATAAAATATCAAATTAATTTAAGTTCATCAATAATAATAATAATAAATTGATAATTTATATAACGCTGTACCCAGCAAGGGACCGGGCTCAAATCGTTTTACATGGAGAAAAAAGTATCATATGATAATTAAATAGCCATTCATATCATACTAACCACATGAAAAACAGTACATTACACATCAGCTACGTTAATCATTCAAAGAAAATTTGTTTCATTAATTTTGTAAATGCATTTTGAAAAGATGTGTCTTAAGTGTCGTCTTGAAGGACTTGGTGCTAGGGATACTACGGATATGTTATGGTAGAGAATTCCATTGTTTGGCTAAACAAAAGATAATGGCCTTTCGCAATTATGTTTTAGTTCTTGTCTTAGGAACACAGAGAATGTGTGTGTGTGTGTGCAGAAAAGCGTAGCTGACGACTTGGTAAGTAGACCGACAGAAGCACAGTAAAATAGGAAGGGGTGAGTCAGAAAAAAGTTGTGACAGAGAAAAACCAGTCTTTAATTAATTCGGGCTTGTAGCCAATGAAGTGAGTAAAGTAGTAGAGTAAAATTGTCAAGTTTTTTGTTTTTGTTTTTGTTTTTTGTTGTTTTTTTTTGCCTTAAGAACTGGAAGCTAAATTTTGAACCTTTTTTTTTTTTTAATGCATTATTTTGGCACACCTGACAGAAAATAATTAATATAATTTATACTGGCTAAAACAAGAGCTTAGACTAGAGTTTGAGTTGCACTAACTGTTAAGTAATGACGTATTGCGCTAATCTGACGAATGGCAGTATAGGCAGAGCGACAGGTGTGATTGATGAATTTGTTGGTAGACGTGTTTGTCAGAAATAATGTAGCCAACATTCCTAGTTGATGTTTTGAACAGTATATCATAACTAGCCACCTGAATAGAATTCCGAAGAGACAAAGTACTGAGTAATTTATTGTTACAAAAGTGTTTAAGTCCTGCCATCATTCATCTTGAGCGTGCAGAAAGTCTTCCAAGACTTTACCTCACTAATGCACTCCTGCATCAATTGGACAGTGAAGTCAATATCAGAGTGATCAGTGTGAGTGTAAAGTTGAGTATCATCCTAAAATGATTGGCTTTTAAATGAATGTTTTTCGAGAAGTAGAAGTAGTGGCCTTGTATACAGTACGAAAAGCACTGGATCCCAAACGGAGGCTTGAGGCACACCATAAACCAAGTCTTTATTATAATTAAGTCAATTTATACACAAAAGGATAAGAGAGATTATATGAATTCTTTTTGCTGGAACTTCAATGTATTCTTATAATTTGTGTGTCAATACTTATGACAGGTCACCTGGTCTCATTTATATGATTAACTGGTTTGTATAATTAAATTATCTGTATTTAAAACCATCCAAATAGTTTCCTAAAATCTTTTTAAAAAATATATTCTATGTTTCATGTTTCGTTTTTTAAAAAAATATTCAATATTTTTTAGCGTTTTACTTTCATTAGCAATTATTCCTTTTTTAATTAAATTACTTCAGGATTAAACAATAGCATGAAAGTAGATACAATTTGTATATAGTTACTTTTAAATAAACGCGATGAGCTGTTAAGTTCCAAAAATTTACTACATTTAAATTTAATTTTTTGAACTACTTCTTCTACATCTCTCGATGTTACAAAAGTATTATTCTGACAAGAAAACGTACATGTTTCTTCTTTAAAATTGTCATAATATTTGTCCATGTTACAATGACAGATGAGAAGATTTCCATGTTTAAGATCTTCTGGTTTGATTTCAATAATGCCATGTATTTCAGCCCCCATGACGTTGGTTTGAAAGGTGATAGACGAATTAGCGAATAGATTTTTCAAAGCGATTACAAAAAGACTTAGTTGTTGATAATAAAACAACTGTAAAGCATTGTCATTC
The DNA here is from genome assembly GCA_002072015.1 of Radix auricularia. NCBI lineage: Eukaryota > Metazoa > Mollusca > Gastropoda > Lymnaeidae > Radix > Radix auricularia. The sequence continues at coordinate 105,874 of MUZC01001028.1, forward strand.
AAATTAGCAGTATATATATATAAGCTGAACCAGTAGAATGTTGTTGATATTTCTGGGTTGAAGCGAAATTCTGTAGATATCGAATTCCCCGTTGTACTGACATTAGCAACATATACGAGAAATAACACTGAGTAATCGTGGAAAGTTGCTCATTTTTACCAATCATTTGTGGTAGCAAGTTTTTAAAGCCATTTCAACAAATTGTTTTTCTTTGCAACTACCATCGGGTACCTTCTCAAACGATTTGTGGCATGTTTAAATTTGGCAGTCATTTCCCACGTCTATAATGGAAGTTACATAAATTTTATCCACTCTGCACAACACACTAGACCAAGAAAAAGTACTGAAAGATATCTTTTGATAAAGCTTAATAAAAATCTGTTTGTATTTAATGAAACAATTAACGGGTAATCGTGTCTTGTGAAAACCTGATTATAGCCGCGTATACTTTCTATATTCTCATCATTACACAATGCACAATATCTGTTCTTATAAATTTTATTAAACCTCCAAATGCCTAAAATTTTTACGTAAGATATTATATCGTGGCACTTTTTATCTATCCACGTGTTTAAAAGTTTGGAATTATTTCGACAAGAATCTATGGCATTTGGATTACAAAACAGTGGAAATTTTGAAGAACTTAGATTTACTGGTGGTAAGAAAAATATGGTCTTTCTATTTAACAGATCATTGTACCTGAAAGAATAGGATTGAAATTGAAGATCCCTCCTTACTGGTATAAAAATATTCCATGCATTACAATCAAAAATACTTTTGTTCTTATAGACAAATCCTGTATTATATCGCTGACAAGAGCTTTTTAGATACATCTAATATAAAATCCATTAAGTCAGTGCCATTCGTCATCGAGCTTTCAAATGGTTCTTCTTCTTCGTCCTTTACTTGTTCTAAGGTTTTTTTTTTAAATCACCAGAGCAGCTGGCAATAACAAACACGTCATTTAAACAGTCAACATCTACGTCAAGTAAATTACTAAAATTTTCACGGCTGTCTTGTAAAATATGTGGACATTCAGTACCCATGTCTTCACAACAGTTTCTATAAATAAGACATCTATGGTCACAGGAACAAGCTCCTTTGATAGTCCCACACGTCTCATGACAAGATTCATCATAGAATAAACGCCACGATTTGTCATTTGTCATGTTTAATCCCAAACCAAGATGTTCATCACCGAGTGATTTCATTGTCCGATCCAAGATTAAAAAGGACATAATAGCTAGGAGCTTACACCTATTAAATGTTTCAATATTGTAGATAAATATACTAGTAACAGTTGTTATTCGTTTATATTTTTTAAAAACTTTTTTTTTACATTTAGCTTTTCCTTGTAGCTTCCTACTTTGAAAAACGTTTTAAAACCAAAAAAATAAAATGTGTTATCTATTTGTTTATTGATCAATGAATGTCAAGCCGTACGATAGTTTTAACATATATCTACTCAATTTAGCTACAAATAGATTCTGAACTGAACTGAACTGTCCCTTAACCCGACGCTGGGTCGTTGGGGCACCATTTTGAGCTGCGCACTATCTCATGCCAAGTGTAACGGTTCTGAGCTGCCTTCTGGGAATTGCTAAATGAAAGGCCGGTCCGCTCTTTGATATTGTCCTCCCAACTATTCCTTGGTCTGCCTCTTTTCCTTCTTCCCTGGACTGTGCCTTGCAAATGTCAAATAGATTCAGAAAAGTTTATTCTTCTTATTTGGTTAATCACTACACCATACAACTGGGATAATTTCTTTGGGAAAGAAATTTTTCGAAAGAAATAAATATTTGTATTGTTTCCACAGCAAATATACAAAATGAAATAACAATAGAAGAAGAAAAAAAAGCACGTCTTGCTTTTAAAAAAGTGTCATATTGCTATAAGTTGAAATAGCTTATAGTTCATCGAAAATTTATAAGTAAATAGCGTATTTACTTTCATGAAATACCACACATTAATCTTTTAACCAGTTCCAAAAAAAAAAATTCTAAATATTTTCTTTACTATGTAACATAAAACTTCCCAGATTCAATGGTTATTTTTTACAAAATAAATGAAAACTACCAAATAAATAATAAATAACAGTGTTGCTTTTCTTGTTCTCATTGTACACTAAATAGTTAATAAACGGCTCTTACACAATACGCTATTGTGCCTATCTAACGCACAGTAAAGTTACATTAAGCGATTTTTAAACACTGCAGGCTACACTTTCAATTATTCATAAAGAATATATTGTTTTTTCAACATTTAACAAACGAGTTTGTGTTACATGGGGTTCAGATAGAAGAAAGATGTATTCAAAGGTTAAATAAATCTGTAATCTACACTGCTTGCTCATCTATATTACTGTATTAGCATGTTATTAAATTGATTAATTTTCATTATTTAACAATGTTCAAAAAAGGTTCTTTGCTGTTGTTTTTTTTAATCCATAAATTTAGATTTCACAATAATTTGGATTTTTCTACATATTAAATTACAACCTTCAGTAACGTTTTATCAACAAGTATGTTTTAAAAAGCTGCTTTATTTCATTGTTTAAAACAAATTCAGCCTTTCAAACGATATAAATTTCGTAGTAAGGGGGATTATTTTCGTGTGCAAATAAATAGAAAATACCAGTCATATGATAATAACTCTAAAGATTTGTATATTGTGGTTTGAATTGTTTTAAATAGTTATAACTAGCAAAATACCGGCGTTGGGCCGAAAAGTAGGATGTTAGTTAATGTTGAAAGACCGCTTAATTACCAAATTTCATGAATTTGGGACAATATGTATAAAAATTGTTGTAATGGTTTAAATATGCTAATGACATTGACGTCATCCCAGCGAAATAAGCACGTTTATGGTTGTCGGTTTTAACAGGCTACCAAATTTAGTGGAAATAAAAGAAAATATTTACCATTGAGAAAGTTGTCTACCGTTAAGTCCGTTATGCGTAGAATTTCAAGATGAAACCTGCATACATTTTGACATATTTTGCAATATAGTTTCTGGATATGTGTCATCAAAATTGTATAAATGAAGTTTGATAAAGAAACACCTATTAGATTCTATAGCCAGATTCCTTTGCGGGACTGTATCCGAGAACTTTCTGAAGTTTATGTAGTATGTTTATCAGAAGTTAATAATATTTATACAGCTTATAAAAAAAAAATTAAATTAAAAAAATCAAAAAATCTACATACTTGGCCCCCAAGTCCAATCAGTGCAAGATTTAAATTTCAAAACTCCTTTTAGTGAAATATGTAAAGTTCAAAAAGACACAAAAAATCAATCAGGATCATAATAGAGATATGTCAAAATATTTTTCATGATTATTAATTGAAATTTAATGGGAAATAATGCTTTGAAGGTTTACAAAGAAAAAAGATTTGCCCTCCCCCACGAGAACCAATTGACATTATAAATTTAGTACCATTTAGAAATGTAATATTGGCCATCAAATTTTATTTATTGCCATTGGTTAAGATCCATTAGTTTACTGTGGAAAAAAAATCTTCTTAACTCATGTTACAAAAATTAAGTAGAATTTTAGAAACTTTTGCTGTCAGAGATCCTTGCGGGAACGTACTCAGCAAGTTCCTTAAATTTTTAATCGGATACATACAATAATATTTATACAGGCTACATAATTTAAAATTGGCATTAGGACCCGCAGGGCCCGATTTGTTTAAGATGTAAAGTGAAAAACACTTATTGATTTCAATCTATATCAAGATGCATATATTTGTCAACATTGATCAAATCGCATAAAATGCAAAGGGGTATAAATAATTAATTGTTTGCGAAAATAAATGTTTGTCCCCGGGCCATGAAGGAATTGTCACAAGGCTTCTATTGCCCTAAAGTATTTTAAAATGAGTCACCAAGTTTGTGTGTACCGAGTTTAATCAAGAACCATCCATTTAAACAGTATCCAAAGTTTAGACAGTTCCATGAAAATATGCTTGGCACAGTGCAGTTCGATGGAGCTAAGTCAGAGGCCTTCCCTGTCAGCAGCGGAGTTAAACAAGGTTGTGTACTCGCACCAACACTCTTCGCAATATTCTTCTCTGTACTTCTTCGATACGCATTCAAGGATAGGAGTGAGGGAATCTGGTTACATACCAGAGCTGATGGAGGACTTTTCAACACTGCCCGCCTCCGAGCCAAGACGAAAACGACGGATGTCCTAATTCGAGAGCTACTATTTGCGGATGATGCGGCACTAACAGCACATACAGAATCTGGATTGCAACAACTCGTGTCAAGCTTCTCCAATGCCTGCAAAGAATTTGGTCTGCAAATCAGCTTGAAAAAGACAAACATCATGGCCCAAGACACTCGACCTCCTCCTACCATAAATATCGATAATGAAAACTTGGAGGTTGTGGACAGCTTCACCTACTTGGGATCCAAGGTCTCCAATACNCTGTCCATTGAAGAAGAAATAAACAGCAGAATTGGCAAGGCAGCCGCAACAATGGCTAAACTAAATAAGCGGGTCTGGCAAAACACAAAGCTAACGGAGAAAACCAAACTGTGCGTCTATCGAGCCTGTGTCATCAGTACACTACTATATGGGAGCGAGACATGGACCACTTATACATCACAAGAGCGTAAGCTTAACAGCTTCCATTTAAGATGCTTGCGCCGCATCCTTGGTATTAAATGGCAAGAAAAAGTGCCTAATAGTGAGGTCCTAACGCGGGCCAATACCCAAAGCATGTTCTCAATTCTTAGTGAAAAACGCCTGAGGTGGCTAGGACATGTCAAAAGAATGAGCCCCGGTCACATCCCGAAGGACCTCCTATATGGTGAACTTGCTTCAGGAAAGAGGAAAACAGGTCGCCTACGCTTGTGATTTAAAGATGTCTGTCAGAGGGACATGAAAGCAGCCAAAATACATACAAGTGACTGGGAGTGTAAGGCAGAAGACCGATCTATGTGGCGCACAGTTGTCAAAGAGGGCGTCATAGTAGCCGAGGAGCGAAGAATGGAGGAGGCTGCAGACAGAAGAGCTAGGAGAAAGGCCAAAACATTTGGAAGCACAGAACTCGTGTGTAAAAACTGTGGCAAAGACTGTCATTCAAGGATAGGACTGCACAGCCACTCGAGAAAATGTAACCCAACCCAACGGTGATGCACCATCGTCTCGCGAGACGGAAGGATGCCGAAAAAAAAAAAGTTTAAACACATCTTTATATAGCTGATGGTAGGAAAAAACTGATTTTTTTTACCCATTAGTGGTAATTTTAAAATTCTTTTTCGCCTATTATCAACAACTAACCGAAGCTTCATGCTTCTATCTACATAGTATTTAGTGATCAGTCAATAGCTCAGAGCTTTGCCTTTAGGGGTATAGATAACCATTTACAACAAATGAAGACCTCAATGTTGACACTCCGATTTCTATATTCATAGACATACAATTTTTAACAGAATGCAATCACTTTGTGTGTTTGTTTGTGTGTGTGTGTGTGTGTGTGTGTGTGTCTGTGTGTGTGTGTGTGTGTATGTGTGTGTGTGTGTGTATGTGTATGTGTGTGTGCGTGCTCGTTCGTGCGTGAGTGCGTGCGCCTGTGCTTATGTAATATTATCATCTTTTTTTAATCCGATAGAAAAATTAATTATAGAATAATTTTAATGAGAAAACTGCGACGTATAAAACTTTAAAAATATTATTTAAAAATTCAACTAATTTTACGGTATTAAGCTTCACTCACACTGTGTCATCTGACTTCATGTCCATTAGTTCAAGCTGTGGTTACTCGGCTGATGTATCAATATCAGTAGTGATAGGGCGTAACTTATATAATGGAAACCACGTGATCAATTTTCGCTCGTGTACAAGAAGTGCCTCTCAGTTCAAGGCAGATTTTGTTAATGTCTTGGCAGACCACCAAAAACTATGTTGCGGACCGCATGTGGCCCGTGGGCCGGAATTTGCACATCCGTGTTATGTGTATGGTTATAACGCATCATTGTTGATTGGTCTTATAACTGTGAGTAAGAAATATTCTTTAAAACTGTGATTCTCTGATGTTTTTATCTATTCACTGAAGGAAGATTTGTTTATTTTGAAAAAAATATACTAACATTGGTACATCTCATAATTTTATGGAGATAATCTTCAAATTCGGATACTAAAGAAAACTTGAACAGCCACCGAACCCTAACTCTAACAATTACGACCTAACATTAACATCAACTATCGCAATCTTACCCTAAAATTAACCATCACAGCATGACCATAAAATGTAAGTTCATTCCCTAAATGTCCTAACCCTAATATTAAATCATCACAATTTAACCCTAACCCTAACACTAACATTTACCATCACAACCTAACCCTAAAATTTAACATCACTCCCTATACCTCACATTGACCACCACTCCCTAACCCAAATATTAATAATCACAACTTAACCCTAACACTAAGATTAACCACCATTATCTATTCCTAACATAAATCATCACAACTTTATCCCAACATTGACAATTGCCACCACTACCAAGCCCTTGCTACCAACTTAACTCTAACTCTAACGCTAGCTACTTTACGTCATAAAACACGAACAGACCACATCAACATTTAAGACATTGGAAACCTTTAGTATTATTTGTACCTTTACAATAGTATAGTCCATGTTCCAAGTATGATGGCACCTGGGATACATGGAAATGGACCCTACCAGATGGGGCCCATGTTTCCCCCCAAGGGTGCTGCAGGAGACTCACAAACCCCTCATCTTTGGAATACACCTATGACCGTTGCTCCAACTGACCCCAGCGAGATTGAGAGATGGCAGTCATGGAATCAGTTGGATTAAACTGACCTGTAATAAATGTTCTTTCTTGTGTCTAAATCTTTCTTTTCCTTGTTTATTTTAAAATTGTCTTTAAAAAGCAATTTTTTATCAGAATAAAGTAACAAATCAGAAGACCCCTTTTTTATTTTATTATTTTGTCCAGGATATCATAGTAAAATAAAGCCATTTTTATGTGACGTATTTGTGACAGAAATTTAGTTCCCCTTTGTAATTGCACTATAGTAGATTTATGGTCCTGTAAAAACAATTAAAATAGATCAAATTTGATTTCCTTGCCTCTCCTTCTCCCACTGCCCAGCACAGAATTTAGTGTTGACCAATTACATAATAAATTCAGTTTGTGTTGAAGTAATAATGGCTTGTATGAGGAATTGAGCATATGCAATAATTTTTGCATGTTGTCCTCATTTCATTTTCTCATAAATAAACAATTTGTTGGTTTTTACAGCAGAGGCAAACCAACTAAACTATAGCTTATTTTTAAATCACAAAATTATATTGTACTTTGGCATGAACAAAACCTGGTGTCAAGGGCTTTTTAACCAAGTCCCTCTTGCTGCATGCTTGGCTGATTGTAACTGTAAGGCCTGAGGGAATTTGGCTAACAATGACATTTTGAAACATTTAAAAATAAAATGAATCAAATTTTTTTTTAAAATAATAATAATAAAAAATTTAAAAAATATTCCTACCTTTATGAAGGGAAATAACCATGAAAGTCATTCAAAATTGAATTTGCTTAGTTATAGACCGTAAATCTTCACCTACTTGACAACCAGGAAAAAGGGAATCATATTTTGGACTTGAACTTGAATTAAGATTTTAAAGATGTACTCTGCTGTGGAGGATTTAATAGAAGGCTGAATTGAAGAATCTCGACCGTGACGTCACGACGCTACCGGTTGCTGGAAACAGAGTTCTATAAATTCTAAAAGGATTTTCACAAATGGAAGGTTTTAGGGTTTGGGTTAGGTATAGCTTTAGAATTTTCGGACAATTTAATTTTTTAGAGTTTGGGTTAGGTATAGCTATAGAATTTTAATTTGAGCTTTTTTAAGGACATGCCATAACAACAAAGATGGCCGCAAGTAATGACAGTGACGTCACGGTCGAGATTTTACATGTTTACCTAATAGAACATTGTGTAGGCCCATAGACTATAGAATATACAGCAAGAATGAAATTGTTTTCAAAATGTTTATTAGCAGTATAAATATATAAACATTTTAAATGTGTACTGTATATTATTAATTAATAGTATTGTTAAAAAAAGAATTTTTTAAACTTATTTTGACTCCCTGCTAGATCTATATTCTTGCAATAAGAATGAAAAAAAAGCACTTTTTCCACACATAGAAAAGGTTTAAGTAGAGTAGTCCTTAAGAATTTAGTTTCTCTAATCCTAAGACTACTTATAATTATAACATTTTCCGTCTACTACTGCTAACTTGTAAAAAGTACATTTTTGGTAACTACTGGATTTTACTATAATACAAGTATTATAATAAATTATATTAATATCTATATTGTAGTAACATAAATAATATTTTTTATAAAATCCTTGGGTGTGGA
>MUZC01001028.1:114305-130741 GCA_002072015.1 Radix auricularia
ATCTTATTTTTTTGTATTCTTTTAAATATATTTTTTATTATTTTTTTAAATTATAATTTATTATGTCATAATGGGACTTACTAAATAATTAAAAGAAGGTTATTAATACCCAGACATACAAGTGTGATATTTTCTTCAAAATTATGTATCTAGCTTTGGCCTTGACCCTAGTCCTAGGTTATGTTTATCTAATTCTATTTATAGACTTTCAATTTTTTTCCAAGTCCAAATAGCTTTTCTTTGTATTTATTTACTTTATCTTTTAGTGTTAACAATGTATATAAATTTAAAGAATCCCTTAAAGAAATGTCGCATCTTTAAACAAAAATTATGTATTTTATACATTTTAAAAAGTATTAGATTAGAAGTAAACAGTGGCGATGTCATGATGATGTAATTTTTGGTCTTTAGATTTAAGTTTAGGAAAGTTCGTAATCAATGTCAAGGACGATTGGCCAAAATAACTTGTTTACATCAGCAACAAAATGGCTGATATCGACAGTATCGAAAATTATACCTTCACAAGCAAAACTGTGGTCTATAGTCAATTTAAAATGTGCATATATTTAAACACAACTATTTTAAAAGTTTATTTGTGTAGAGAAAAATGTGATTGTGATTATTTGTGATGTCAAAGGAAAATAAATGTATCGAATATTTAGAAAAATCCAGACCTGATCAGGCTGATCTCTGAAATTTCTGGAAATTTCTGGTGCTGCAGCTACTCTTCTACAAGCTACACTTCGTGTGTAAACATAAACAGCATTGACATTGACCCGTTGGCTTTTAATAAGGACTTGCACTTTAAAAGCGTATACAAATCGTCATATGCTAATGTACTAGATGGCTCTAGAAAGAATAACAACAATAACAAAGTAACAAAGCTTGACCATGACTCCGACATCTATAAAAGGAGACTAGGGTCTCTCTGAACCCAGTCGTGTAAACTGTAAACTAAAGGCACTTAACTAACCTCTTAAGGTGACGTTATTTGTAGGTGAAGAATTCAAACGCATTCTGCACATATTTCACAAACATCAGATTCTGAAGAGAGTGAATAATCACGTCACAGGCTTTACAACAGATTTCTATAATCACAAATATTCAAATAACAAACTCAAACATGTTTGCCGTTTGTCCTCAATTTAATGATGATAACCTCTTGTCTCTGGTGAACCAATTTGTCAATCCATGGGACTACAGATCACCAATGCTATACAGAGATGGCACCCTTGCTAATTTGAGTGGAAGGCTTGGTGATTCGGAGGTGAGTTTGAATTAAGAACAACTAGAATTTAGGCTACTATTAATATTTATTGAAATATAATTTTCAACCAACATAATAATAATATAATGTGTCTCAATCATAATCAAACTTATACTTTACTAACAGTTAACAGAGAGTCCATTCATTCAATGGGGAAAAGCTATTTAAGTGAAGTTGGCAATGAAGTTTATAACTTATAATTATAATGCAGCTGTCTTAAGTCTAAGCAGACATATAATAAATTATAATATTATGTTCATTGACTTTCATTGTAGCCATTGTTATATTTTAATGAAACGGATTAATAATTACTAATGTGTAGTGTGTAGTAACTTTTTAAAGATGGGAATATCACTAATATTACTCTGATGTTTTTTTATTTGTGAATTTCAAATAATTAAATGAGTTAACTTTTCCGATCTGTAAAAAAAAAAAAAGGAAATTCAATATAATTTTATAAAATGAACAATCATTTAAACCTCAGAATAAGTAATTGATTTAACATTTAAATCATAGTACATGTGTAATAAACTTTATTTTAAAATTGCACCTTTTAATATCTTATAAGCTGTGGCTGTGTTAGCATTGAGAATTCAGTCAAGTCACATAATTTTTTAACCCAATAGTGAAGTGTATTTTATGTTTGAAAAAAAATCTTCTAAATTTTTCATCAGTAATGGTTAGAGATAGGGTCTGCTAGTTTCATTTGACGAAAGAAAATCTTTATCGTAGACTCCCATTTTTGGCTTGGGATTTATTTTTAAGCAGTTTATCAAAGTGTATTCCTGTCAAACACTGAGTCCATAATTTCAACTTATTTTAATCATAATCTTTTAAAAATCATGCTGTGAAATCTTTTATTTAAAGAATTAAACAAAATCATAATACTTAAATTAAGTTGCAAATATTTTTATCTTTTTTTTTTTTTTTTAAATTTTTTTTTTCACTTTCAAAATAAAATTTTTGCTTCATCTTTCAGGTGCAGAACACAGACAAGGAGTTTAAAGTTCACTTGGATCTCCGTCATTACAGTCCAGAAGAAGTAAAAATAACTTCCGATAACAACATAATTAAAATCACAGCTAAACATGAGGAGAAGCAAGATAACCATGGATTTGTTTCTCGTGAGATGACCAGAACATATTCTCTTCCGAAGGCAAGTGAATAATTCATTTAACCTTTAAAAAATTTATAATATTTACTTCTCAAACTTAAATCCTTAAAATATATTTTATAAAAATACATGTCTTATATAAATAGTATGTCACCGTTTTGGATGATTCTGACAGGTTTTTTTAATTATAATTTTTATAATTATAAATGATTTAGAGCCAAGCCTTTTTCAAAGTAAAACCTGCACACCGATAAGAAAATCGGAATTTTAAAAAAATATAGTTTAAGGAGGGTCTTTATAGACCCTCAACACTGTCTCCAACACGGAACGTGGTGTGGGCAGTCAGACCTGGTTTACTTATTAATGTTATTGTATAGGGTTATATAAAGGTCAATTATTTCAGCCTGTAACATCTTGCTCTGTGGCTGTGGTGTCAAGGCTGATCATAATCTTTATAATTCTAGATTAATATTGTTGGAAACCTTTTACTTCATTATTCTTTATCATAGAGAAATGACATGTGAGGATTCCACTTGCAAATTTGGGGGATAAATGTGTTTATGCCATTTTCTGGTTTAAATAGTGTTTATGCCATTTTCTGGTTTAAATAATGAAACTCTACGTTATTCTTTTGGTTTTGTTTTTTAAACCCCACTAAATACTCTATTTTATTGTTAAAATTTTGAAACACTTACAAAACTTAGGTTGCTCAAACATAAATGCCTTCTTCTCAAAAAAAAACTCTTTAAAAAAGTGATTTGTTAGGTTTAACTAGATTTTGCAAGTGGACTCGTCATACATTCAAAACTGGGTAAAACAAAATTACGAATGTAATTCACATGCGGCTGGGTAGCGAAGTCAAAAGTGTGCTCGTCTCACAAGCTGAGGGGCGTGGGTTCAAGCCCACGAAAAGCCACTATAAAAATGTTGTGCAATGACTAACGCTTAGTCCTCCGCTGACCTGGAGAGGGATGGGCGCCGCCAGTGTCTATTAAGCCCGAGAATATTCTAAAGGCAACATTAGAATCCTCTACGACCTCGATAAAAAGAGGTTATGGGACTAAAAAAAAAAAAAATTCACATGCTCATTCTCATCATGTTCCTCAAATATTACAGGATGTTGATCCAAAGTCTGTGACTTCAACAATGAACTCACAAGGAACTCTCACTATCAAAGTTGCTAAGAAAGCTATTGAGCCACCCAAAGAAGTCAACATTCCAGTTGATTTTAAAGGATGAGTCAACCCTGCACCTACTTTATTGGCTATGCATTGTCAATATTAACCTAACTGCTGTTTTAAAATGTTTAGGTCATGGGTGGGCAACCTTTTTTAAATTTCATTATTTTAAAAAAAAATTCTAACTCATTTCAATCTTTGTAGATAATTGAGCTATTTTGAAACAATCTACACATCTGCTGAATAAAATTCAATAATGTGGTCAGTAATTTATGGTTACTAATGATAGAAATTTTAATTTTTTCTAATGATAAACCCACTCATGTCAGGCCAAACCACTTGCATGTTTACACATTGATATTTAGAAATATGGTTACATTGTATATTAAGAAGTTATACAACTAAGTCATTGGTAAATAATATAACAGATATGGCAATTAATTATGCCACTAATTTTATTTCATTTAAATATAATTGTAATTTATAATTTGTAGGGCTGTTATCGATTAAATTAAATTTAATCGTTAACTTTTGAAAAATTACCGATTAATTAATTGATAATTTTGTTAAAGCTAAAAATAAACATTTATGACGTCATAAACTGAAAATTTCACGTGAAGTAATAAAAACAGGCAATTGATTATTTTTTTATTGAGGTATTTTTAAAACATATTTAGCAATAATAAATAAGTTACATGATGTATAAAAGTTTAGCACTTGGATGAAAATTTCAAATTAATTTAAAAAATATAAAAGTAATACAGCTATATAGAAATTTGATGATTAACAAATCCATAAAGATCATCTTTTATTTCAAATGGTTCAAAAGTTATCATTGTCTTTCTAAGACCCCATAATCACTTTTTTCACTATGTTGTTTTCCTGCACATTTGGTGCCCCTTTATGGCATTTTTTAAAATGCAAATAACTTAAGTATGTAATTTAATTTAAGTTTTAAAAATTTATTCTAAGGATATATATTTAAATATAAGTAGTTCAATATATGTCAATGAATTTAAATTTTGTTATTGTTAATTAATTAAAGAGATTTTTTTTAATATCATTGTCCTTATTAAACAGGTTATTTTAAAGTTTACTCTTTCAAAATCTTAATTTTTTAAATGTAGAAGTTTTTAATTAAAAAGCTAACTATAATTAATTATTAATTATTTATTAATAAATCGATTTTTAAAAACTTTTCTTTAATTTTAATCACTATTTAACGATTAAAATAATTTTAATCGATAAAAAAAATTACCGATTTAATAGAGAAATTAATCGGTAATTTCCGCAGCCCTAATAATTTGTAATTTTAATATTTTCTGTGAAGTTTCTTGGTTAGGCTGGAGTTGTGCCTCTTTGTCTGGGGTCTGTACTTGAATTTCTGAGCATCCAGGATTAAATGAATGGGCTTATATGCAGCCATAAAAAAAAAAATCATAATTCTTGGATGTAATTTTATAGAACTCTGCTTCTAAATTCCATGCTGACTTGAAATTTTATTTAATGATTCCCAAAAGTGAACATTCAAATCAGAATGCTCATACTTCTTTATTTCATTGATTGTTTAAATATACTTTTGTATTAAATGTACATACATATTTACTTGAAAATTCACTTTGTTAAAGTTATTCGGTTGATAACATGTAAACAGGATAGGAGTAAGCCTGGCAGGTTGTAATAAAATAGCTAATGTTTTGGCCCAGAGCTTTCTTCAATGAACTTAAAACTAAACGAATTTAAATAAATAAAAAAAAGAAATAAAATAATAAAGAGAAGCAGAGAGAGCAATGTTAAGTTATAAGGCCATAGGTTGCCCTACCCTGGTCTAATTGATATTCGTGTTTTTTTTCCCTACTGTTATTTGATGTCATTTTGTATTTCTTCCAATTAAATAAAAAACATGGAATTTTTTCCTTTCATATCAAAGATGACATTTTTTTAAAAATAAATTGTTGTAAATATACTTTCCTACATACAAATATTATAATTATACTCAAGTAAATCAAATATGTGTTGGCAGTTTATTTTAAAATTAGCATAACTTTTGCAATAATCTAAATTTAGTAATTTTATTTGTCAATTTGAAGCTGAACAAATGTCAAATTCATCAATTTTCTGTTCACATAACATATGTAGTCCACAGTCGATCCCTTTTAATGTTATTTTGATACTTGTATTTGATGTTAAACTGAGCTTTATAAGTTCAATAAAACAAAAGAAAAGAATTTCAATTGGTTTTGTTTATTGTTGTGTGATTCTTCACTGTGCCATGTTGATTGTGGGGGGGGGGGATAGTAATAGTCTAATAGTATAGAACTTTCATTGCTGATACAAGGTAGACTTGTATGTGGATCAAATCAAAATGTATTATGATATGCAGTATACAAGCCTGTGTAGTGTATACAATAGTGCATTAACAAAAAAAAACTTAATACATTTAAATGTATCCTTCAACTGACTTAAAACAAGTTGTGATAAAAAAAAAAGTATAGATCTTAAAGTGCATTTGTCCCACTACACTGATAACACTCCAGACAGGAGCATGCTACTCAGTAACATAAATTGTTCGTGACTGGACATCGTATTATTAAAAGTGCACCCCACTTGAGACAGTTAAAAAATAAGAAATAAAACACAATGTACTTTTACGTGTTTGGGTAGTTTTTGTTGTTTTTGCCTTTTTTTTTTTTTAAGGGTGATGGGGTTGTTATTGTTCGTACGGTAGAAATAGGAAAGACCACTTGTCGGCATGAACGTTAACTGGGTAAAGTGCAATATTAATTTGATTTGGTTGGTAACAGAGGGGGGGAGGAGATTGTCAGTTTGTAGTGTGCTTAGTGGTATAATTCGATTTTAACTAATGAAGAAGAATAGAAACTTTAAATTTGAAGTAAAAATCTAATACAACCCTCTTATAGACATAGGGCTAAAGGCAGGGGCAGGAGCGGCGTTTGAGGGTGGCAACTGCGGCGACTGCCCCAGGCCCCGCGCTTAGGTAGGCCCCGCGTTTCGGTCCTGAACATGTCTCGTCCTGGTTAATAGCCTATACATGTAGAACCAAAGAGTGGATGGTAGAACGTATGCTGGAAACGATTGTAAAGAAACGAAAGAGGCACTCTTGTAATCCTTTTTGAAAGTCAAATTCAGTAGCGTAGCTCTAGACGTCTTTGAAAGCATTACACCGTTAGCGGAAAATAGGTCAGCCAATCCCCTTTATTTGTGTACACGTTATTCACAATAGATTTACTAAAATAGTTATTTTTAGAAAACTGTGTCATCGGAATGACAGTGTCTCGGTAGTGGTGCGATCGGAAACATTAATTAACGTCATCAAAGTAATTTCTCTGTACGATATCAACATGAGTGGAAGAGATCGCGATAGCTTTCGCAAATATGACTCAGGCGCAGAAAAAGCTAAAAAACGCAAGCTAAGAGAAGAATTCGACAGAAGTCAAAAGGGAGCACTGGATAAGTGCTTTCCAAAACAAGCAGATAAACAAGATTTTGATTGTCCTGCGGTTGCTGCTGTGGACTCTACCACAGCGACCACTGTTAATGATACAAGTGACAGTGATTGTTGCGAATCTACCACCGCGCCATTATTAGATGTGAAGTCACCACACTGTGAAGTTAGCGACAGTGAAAGCGGCTTTAGTGAAGTTGTCTCTGCAGAGAACAATTTATTCCCAGGTATCGCAAAAGACATCTACGATCCGAGTAATTGGGAACATTTAACCTGTTTTTTACGTGATTTGCTGGTTGAAAAAGGGCCAATCAGGTTACCCGATGACCATGAATATCCGACAAACGAAGAAAACATGCATTTTTCAAACAACCATTTCATTCGAAAGATGTCAAACAGAGAACGTGTGGACAGACGATGGTTGAGTTACTCTCAATTAAAAGACGCAGCATATTGTTTCTGTTGCAAGCTCTACGGGACATCTTCCGATGGAAAATTGGCAAACGAAGGTTGTAATGATTGGAGGCATCTTGGTGAAAAACTGAGAGCACACGAGATATCTCAAGAGCACATCAAAAGCATGCAAAAGTGGCTTGAAGCTCTAAAGCTGATGTCAAGGTCTGATGGGATAGACAAAATGATGCTGGAACAGATCGAGAAAGAAAAGCTTCATTGGCGCGGAGTCCTGACAAGAATCCTGGCTGTTGTGCAGTATCTTGCAGAGCACAACAGCGCTTTTCGTGGAAAGACAGAAAAGCTTTATGATCAGAACAATGGCAACTTTTTAGGCTTGATTTAGATGCTGGCGAAATTTGATCCAGTTATGGATGAGCACGTTCGTCGCATCAAAGATAAAGAAACACACGATCATTATCTTGGACATCAGATTCAGAATGAACTCATAGAGTTGATGGGGTCTGAAGTAAAGAAGATAATCATTGATAAGCTGAAACTTGCTAAGTATTTCTCAGTTATATTTTGCAATATGTCTGCCAATAAATTGCATTTTAAATCACGTCGTAACCGGCACGTCATTTTTTCGATAAGAATAAACCGTTGTTTATAGACCAGAGAAAATAATGAACTTGTAGTAATTTAATAAAAAGGTGACACGCGGTATTAAAATTACACAATAATCAAGATATTTCATATTTTTAAATACCATAGCATACTGGTGCTTAGCGATCTTTACTAGTACTCTGGCCCCGCGGGGTCATTGCTGGCACTAGGCCCCGCGCTTACCTAACGCCGCCACTGGGCAGGGGCCACCTATGAGTTAAGGCTAAATAAAGGGCACCCAAACTAATTATATTCTACTTTTTAAAAAGTGCCATGACCGGGTCGAGGTGGAAATGCAGCCAAGGACTCGTGCAATGTTAATCCACCCCTGCTTATTCCGAATGCACAAATCCCGTAGCCGTATGGAATTCGAGCGTGGAAAAGGTTGCCTGATCAAACTAAAGAGACCAACACACTGTCAATATTTAAAACTCATCTAAAAATACAATTATAGACAAAATACACGAATACGCCTTTGATGCAATAAATTTCTATAAATAAGGAGCGTCTGTAATCGATAAGATCAAGAAAATAGATTTGCTCTATAATAAAAATACTTTTGATTTAGGTACGATCCAAAAATAAACCATAGGTCTTATTAAGTACTAGCAACAAAGCCCGCTCAAGGACGTCTGTCATGAGACTCTCAATTAAAGCAGAGAAACGGATTGGTTGTAAATGTGCGAGAGGTTCTTGTGAGTCGATGTGCAAGACGATCATTTTCCCTTATTTTTCCTTCTTTGTTAGCTGTTGGTGCAGCACGGGCCATGCGTTGCCCGCTGTGCGTGTATTTCCCGTTGACGGGCGATGTCGTTATGTGACCTGTTGCGACGCCCTGCATGCATTCCTACGCCGCGTAGCTTCTTCAATATCGAAGGCGGAACGCTGTTAAGTAATTAGCAGGGGTAACGCCCTTTAAGAGCGTAAAACTATGCTGAATGATGACGAAAATACTGCAACAAAAATGACTCGTTTTGAACGTCGCCGTAATTTTTTTCAATAAGAAAATAAGATTTAATTTTTCTTCGCTAGTGATAGGCTGTTAGGAGTTTGTAGGAGTTTCATGGACCAATCGCTATCGAGGATGGCACATACAACTGCCTTTTATTATATAGGATTAGCAGTGCTTTTTCTATAAAAAAGAGGTAAAAAATTTAAAAAAAAAAAAAACACGTTTTTATCAGTGGACTAAAAAGAAGAAAATAGTTTAAAACTTATAAGTTAAAGTACTTTGATTTAATTAGACTAAAAACGTTGGGCGGGCGCTTATGAGGTGTTTGGTATAAAAGTTAAAGATTTATAATTTAGAAGGCAAAATAGAGATCTATAAGTGAGAGAATGAGTGGACTGCATCTATTGATTTTTCATTTTGGTCATTCTTTTTAATATATTAATTTTCGTTCTTTTCAGTTTTGTCAGAGGAATAAATAAATTTTTGTAAACGGGTATAACATATATATAATGTTAATTCATCATGTAACTGCCTAAGGTAATTAACACTGAGATGAAATTTATTTTAAAAAACTTTGTATGTCTATTAGAATATCATAAAAAATATAAAAGCCCAAGCTACTCACTCAATCACTCCCTGTATCATAACTCTCTGACGTCATTGTTTGAGCTTATATTTTAATAGAAGGTGTGCATCAGGAGTTGTGAAAAATAATAAATTATAAATTAAAGATTATTTTTGAAATAGTAGAACAGTACATAACAGTTTTTAAAAAAACGTGCGGTGTTTCTCGCCGTAATAAAACATGTTACATGACGTCATTGATTTAGGTTTTATTTTAATTTGGAAAACGGAACGATGAAAAAAGATGATTTGAGGATTTATAATTATAAAATACTTTTTGTACATTTCAGGTAGTTTAGAATTTCGTATTTATCAAACAAAGATAAGTTACTTCCGCTTTAAGTATATATAATATATATAAATTAACTTAATGCTTTTTTCTGTAGTAGAGTCATTGCTAAATATTTTTTTTAGATTAAGCAGGTCACTTCTGATGTCATGTCTATATTCCACGCAGCGGTATCGGTGCTGAGGAACAAGCTCAGGGCTCTCATTCTTTCAACATTATAGTGAGTTACAAATGTTTGTTAAATTACCGTATATTCATTTTATTGTGTTGGCTAACTGCATTTTCTAAAAGACATTTTGAATTCAAATTTTATTAAGATTATGAAATCAAAACAAATTAGAATATAAATATTCAACATCCGACCAAATCAAACAAACACACACACACCACCCAACACCACTTGTTTACAGGGCCGGGGCCAGAAAAAAGGTTTCAGACCACTGGTCAACACGATCAATTTAATGTATCTATGTATAGCTTGTATGATGCTTTTATATATCCAGCATTGATATACAAGATTCATTGAAACATCAAGTAACAATGAACAATATGGACCTTACATATTGAGTTAAAACCATATATATATAGGCACAAAGTTATTTTAAATTAAGGCGTTCTGCAGCTTTTTTTTCCTGAAGGGTAATTCATTTGAACTCAATACTTTAATTTTATGAAGAAAAAAAATCACACAAAGCCAAGTTGTATTGACAGAAGTTGTATTGTGTTAAAGGTATATAAAACAATGCATATCCTACAGTAACAAGACAATGACAAAGTGAAGGGGAAATAATGTACAAAAGAAAGAAAGAAAGAAAAAAAACATACGATAAATGAGTTTCATCAACAAAGGCTTGTATTTCAGATATGAAAGGATGCTGTTGATCTTAACGTCTCCTTTATGTAGTCTCACAAACCATTTTAAAAATCGCATTTTGTATGCTATTTTTAAATTATCACCCAGACCGCACTAACTACTAGCAAAGGAAGCATTTTGAACATCATTAACTTGTGGTACAAGCAGTTATATACACCCCCATATGGAACTGTTCTATACTTCTCTTCTATAGCATTAAAATAGTCATACAGTAAAGGTGAGCACGAACTAGCTCGATGAAATAGTCTTCGTTTCTTGACACGTAATTACATCTGAAATCAGAGTGTGAAACAATAATAATTAGCTATTGTTTTTTTTTATGGCATCACATCTATCACTAACAGTCACGGAAAATCATTTATAAACAATAACTAGAGAAACCGTAAAGAAAATGTATTTGATGTTTAACGTTCAAAGGAATATTTTCTTTGCAAGTTGGTGTTATTGTCTGACTTCATATGTTGATATCGCTAGGCTTTATTGAAACAAACATATTTATTTACGCAATATGTTGGGACGTTTGTTTCAAGATTTCGTAAACTGTAACTTCTACTAACTGTAGGAAAAAACAATCAAACAAACTCAGGTTCATTGGATATGGCCTAGAAACGAATACCATGAAGGTGAATCACTGGTGCAACATGTTCTCTATTTTGAGTGCTGTCAATGGTATTTGGTAAATTTATTAATTTTAGTTTTCCATTTCCACAAAATATAGGAAACTAATTATGTGTCCAATCATGAAGGTCATAATCTTGCTACATCAGTTTAGGTCAGACATTTGGTACATAAAATATGTGAGACAAATTTAACATTAACCAACTCAGACATAGACGGCCTAGCTGGCAGCGAGGACGAACTAAAAGAATTCTTTGCAAAGCTAGAGAAGACATCAAAGGCCTATGGCATGGAAATCAATGCAGAGAAGACCAAGGTCATGGCAAATAAGAAATTCACAAGTGAAATACGAATAAACGAGCAAAAACTCGAGGAGGTCCCTACCTTTAAATATCTAGGGGCTATAATATCCGATGAAGGCTCAAAGCCAGAAATTCTTGCCAGAATGGCCCAAACAACTGCAGCATTAAGCAAACTTAAACACATATGGCAAAGCAAGGAGCTCTCCCTGAGATAAAAAAATCGACTAATGCGATCTCTGGCGATGTCAGTCTTTCTGTATGGTTTTGAGGCTTGGACGCTCACCGCAGACCTCCAAAAAAGAGTTAATGCGCTAGAGATGAGATGTTTTCAAAAAGTACTAAACATCTCCTACACGGCGCACATCACGAACGAAGCGGTCCGCGACAAAATAAGTGCTGTCATTGGCCCTTACGAGGACCTTCTCACCTCAATTAAAAAGAATAAACTACGATGGTACGGGCACGTGACAAGATCTGGAGGTCTCTCAAAGACGATATTGCAAGGCACAGTCCAGGGAAGAAGGAAAAGAAGCAGACCAAGGAAGAGTTGGGAGGACAATCTCAAAGAGTGGACCGGCCTGTCATTTAGCGATTCCCAGAAGGCAGCTCAGAACCGTGACACATGGCATGAGATAGTCCGCAGCTCAAAATGGTGCCCCAACGACCCAGCGTCGGGTTAAGAGACGGTTCAGTTCAGTCAACTCAGACATCTAGTACATCGATTATGTCAGATATCTGGTACATAAAATATGTGAGACAATTTAAACATTAACCAACTCAGACATCTAGTACATTAATCAGCAGTTGTTTGGACTTAGCAACAACAAAACAATGTAGCGTTTACCTATGACGTCAAAGTTTCGTATCTTTTTCATCAACACTTTTCTCGCGATCTTCCACAAGCCAATGGAAGAATTTGAAACTTTCTCTAATTTTCTGTTTAGAAACTTATTAATGTGGCATTTGACATTTAAAAATCCGTAAAAACTTTCGAACATTTTAAATTCCTTTGTCGTTTTTAATGGAAAATAGCAGCATGTTTTAAAGATAGGATTTGATTGAAGCTAAGGGATATGTGTGGGGTGAACTTTGTAATTAGAGTCATGCTTAAAGTTTTGTCTAGTCACCTAAAAAATGTAATTTAATGCCATCAAGTAGCATCATTGCCAGCTTGCGCCGACTTGTGAAATTAATTCAGAAATAAAAGATTTTTTTTAAAAAGCCCTGACAATTGTTGTGATAAAAACATAACCAAAAGGTAACATAAGACTCTCAATTGGTATAGAAATAATATTTATTACAATTTTAAGTTATGGAAACATTTCAGAAAAAGAATGTGTCTTCTCAAGAGCTGAGAATATCTTTGAATTCAGTCATGCGTTTGAAGTCTCTCATTGAGTTTCTTAAAAGACAGCGTTCTTAATTTGATTCCTAAAAAGATAACGGAAAGGACAAGTCTGTGGGAAAAAGAAAATGAATCAGCAATAATTTTAAAAAAAGAGAAAATGTCAGTTTGATAAAGGGACATCACCAAAACGGTATTTCTTGTAATCATTAAAAACTTTTTTTGAGCCCCACAACATCGGTTAGGCGCATATAAAGACATCCATGAGATGTTGGGTTTCTTGCAAACCTAACTGAGCTCAGCAATTATGCCATCGATGGAAAACAGCCAAAATAATGGAAGAATATTCAAGTGATTTCACAGAATTACCTTTAGAATTAGTTCAATTTTCAGAACTCTGAAAAAAGGTTTTTAT
Source organism: Radix auricularia (assembly GCA_002072015.1). Classification (NCBI taxonomy): domain Eukaryota; kingdom Metazoa; phylum Mollusca; class Gastropoda; family Lymnaeidae; genus Radix; species Radix auricularia. The sequence continues at coordinate 127,809 of MUZC01001028.1, forward strand.
CCAGCCCCAGGCTCAGGGTAACGAAAATGAAGCAGCACAATGTGCAACTCAAAACACGTGCACAAAATTAACAATTTTTGCAGCTTTTGAATGAGCTAAATTTTACACAGTCCCTTACAAATGTATTATCGCACTTCGCATCTATCTCTAAATGTTGAGATCTAACTGCAGCAGAGAGCGATCATTTAAAACGTTGAAAAGAATATAAAAATGAATTAGACTTTGCATGAGAAGGTCACAAGTGATATGTTCTCTTTAATGAGCATTGAAAAGGAACTTGTAAGCTTACTTAGCTTTACTGACCTGATTGGTGGGACTGTCGTACCCGGAGGACTCTCTGTATATAAATGTGCATATCTATGCTTGCACGCCTTTCATTAATTTAAAATAAAACAAAATATTAATTTAATTCCTAATTTTCTTCTATAAAAGCACCCCCACCCCACCCCCCAAAAAAAAACCAAACAAAAACAAACAAACAAAAAAAAACAAAACATCTTTTAATTATTTTTTTTGTGGGGAAGAGAAATCATACTCTCCATACCCCAATCTCTCTGCGGGGAATGTATCTTTTCTGGGGTTTTTTTTCTAATTTTTTTGATAAAGTTAACTGATATTTTTAAAATTAAAAGAAATGTGTCTTCTTCTTTTTTCTGACATAAAATCAAAGAAAACTATCTTTGTTCATACCATCAATGCTCGGACAAGCCCATGAAGCGGATAATGGCAATAGCCATGCCCGACAGCACACAGATAGACGTCCAAAACACAACACAGCCATTCATGACTGCGCCTGGGACACATCTTTTCTGACTTTATTTTGAAAATTTATGAAACAACACTTCTTTTTTTAGTGATTAACGTAGCGGATATACTACGTATTGTCATTTGTGTTGTTGGTGTGATATGGGTGTCTATTTGGTTAGTGTATGTAGTGTTGTCTCAATGTGAAGCGCTGTTAGCCCGGCTCCTGGCTGGGATACAGCGCTATATAAATTATCATTTTATTATTATTTTATAAAAAGAAACTTTTACAAATGTAATAAAGATATAAAATTAAAATGCTATCTCGCCGTGTTGAAACCTATTCTAGAAAATGCAATTTCTGTATGGGACACAACCACCAAAGATAACATTGATAAACTAGAACAATTTCAAAAAATGGCGGCAAAACTCATTACTGCAGAATATTCAAAATTGACAAAAGTAACACCATTATTTAAATCATTAAACCTTGAAACACTAGAGGATAGAAGAACCAAGAATAAAGCAGTAATTATACATAAAGCAATTAATTATAATTTAGAAACACAACACAGAGAAAACTTAATACTACCCTCAGATAGATATAACGATCTTTCTCATTTCGTATGCAAGAACAAACACATACAAGTTTTGTTTCTTCCCGCCCGGGATTTGAGCGTGGATGGGTTGCCTGAGGAAATCAGGAAGGCCAACACTTGATCATTATTTAATTTAAAACTCTATTAAGAGTGCAGGACTAGACACAAACTAAAGATAAACGTAGGACGCAATAATCTTCTGTATAGAAAGAGCGTCTTTAACAGATAAGAAGAGAAGATAACTCAGTAAAATTTTAGACTTTGGTGTCACCCCCTGATGGTGTCACAAGGGGTGACCCGCCACCCCCGCCCACCTCAATGTCGACACCGGGGCGTATCAGATTTTTCTCATAGTCTAAAGCACATAAGAGGTTAATTCTAAGACGCCTATTAGGGCATGCTTTAGGCACAGGCAAACTAGGAAGCCGTCTAAGAGTCCGATCTGTCTCAACATCAGTGGGGGCCTCGCACAAGAAACTTTCCACATGTATTTATTTATTTTTCTATGACATTTAGGTCCACCAAATTCACTTAGCCCGGCATTGTGCCTATGATGTTACATTATAGTTAGAGGAGGATATGGGATATCAGATTAGATGTGAATGCACCATATGTTGTTTCTTTTCATTAAAGAACTCCCGCTGTTCACATGATATTTAAAGTATTATTTTTTTAACATGTTCAAACATGCTTCATTTAATAGGGTTCTCATTTGTATTATTTGTTTTGTGCACATGAGGTAAATAACGTGATGAGAATGTCTGGGCTTTTGTGGATGGGATTTATTTGATGTTATCGAGGTGATTCCCCATCGCCTTAAAATAGGAGCAAGTGAACAGTACCAACACAGACCTGATCGCGCAAGACTTCGGTGTACCTCAAGTTATTACATTACCGGTAAGAGGATAGTACTATATCGGCATACTTCCTTCTCGCAAGACGATGGTAATCACCGTTTATCAGACTTACATTTCATCGTATGGCTGTGCAGTCCTATCCTTGAGTGACAGTCTTAATCACAGTTTTTGCACACGAGTTATGTGCTTCCCAATGTTTTGGGATATATCCAGTGGCGGATTTAGCTTTGTCTGCGTGGGGGGGCCAGGAGGATTTCAGGGGGGCGCCGCTAAATTTTACTAATATCAGAGCATTGGGTAAATACCAGGGCTGTTAACGATTAATTTAAATGTAATTGTTAACTTTTGAAAAATTAACGATTAATTAATCGTTAATTTAGATTAAAGCGAAAATTTTAAATTTACACTCATTTCACGTTCATTTCACGTTCTTCTTGAAAATCTAAATAACACTGGCATGTCTCCTTTATACATCAACTTTTCACTAACGACGCAAAAAGACAAGTGTGTTGACATTAATTGGTTCAAGTGATGAGCGGATCTAATTGACAAATGTAACCAGCCGAGCTGAATAATCATTCACATGGAACTGATATGCTCAAAACGGTCTTGGCAAGGAATGACATTATCGGATATCGGTGTTCATTAATTTTCCACCATTGTAATTGTACAGGATTAATGAATTCAAGAACTTTCATCTCCATTTTGTAACGCAGTAATTCACCAGAAGAGC
>MUZC01001029.1:0-11400 GCA_002072015.1 Radix auricularia
TTGTTCCAGGTCCATGGCGATGATACTACTAGTAGTATACTAACATACTAACGGAGCATTCAAACTATTTCGGCATACTAACACAACAAAACTACCTTTTAGAAACATGATTTCTACTAACAAACAACAAAACTACCTTTTAGAAACATGATTTCTTACAATAACCGGAAGTGGACGAGCGCGTATCCAGCGGCATATTGGGTCGTCTTGACGAGGCGATACTCACTACCTTTGTATTATAGTAAAGTAAAGCGCTAAAGCATTTCTTCATGATCGGTTACTTCCGTTTCAAAACTTTCGCCGGTTTATTTTTTCGATTTACATTTGTGATTTATTTTGGACGAGTAAAGTTTGTTTCTGAGGACAATGAGTTCATTATCAAGGATGTTAGCTGGACGAAAGAAGGAGAGTCTGGTGTGGGATTACTTTACATATATGGAGCAGGAAGGGAAAGTGAAATGTAAAGTTGTTATTGTGAAGACTAATAGTGAGTGTGGTGCTTTGTTGGCGGGTAAAAACAGTACAAATATGCTGTCGCACCTCCGTAGATTACATAAGCAGAAGTATGAGCAGTATGTAAAAGCAACCGAGGCGAGATCATTAAAGACAAAACCAAAGAAAGCGACGGTGTGCAAAAATGCGACTCAGACATTGGCTGATTGCATTCAACGTAAAATCGTATCCTGGTCAACAGAGTCACAGGAGTATCAACAGCGTTTGTCCAGTGTGATGGACATGTTGATAGACACCTGCTATCCGGTCACAGTGGTTGACAAGCCGTCATTCAGACACATGATTAAAACTCTTGATCCAAAGTTCCTTCTTCCTGGTTAGTTTTTTAAGTGTTAAGTACTTAGCAGTTCATAAATTCATTATTTCATATTCTTTATGAACACCTTTATACATAGCTTATATCTTATACATATGTATCTTAGTTTCTGGCTTGGCTGTAAATTTTTTTAAAGTTAACTATGGACTTTGTCAAATAAACAATGTCACAATATTAGCCACCACTGTTCTTTAAGATATTTTTGTTTATTGCTTTCTAGCGTCGTCGACAATAAACAAGAAATTTACTGAACTGTTCACTCTGAAGTCGGTTAGCATAAGGGCCTTACTTGATCGAGCACGCTGGATAACCATATGCCTAGATGGATGGTCGAAGCCAGGATTGTCATCTTCATTCGTTGGAATTTCAGCATGTTTTTTTGACCCAGAAACGTCTACTCCGATTCATGCTTTTTTGAATTTGACCGAGATTGAACATCCTCACACCGGTGAAAGACTGGCAGCATGTCTTGACAGCAGTCTCACATTATGGAATATAGCTCCTGAGAAAGTTTTATTGGTCATATGCGATAATGGAGCAAATATAGTAAAGGCTGTTACCATATTGCAAAAGAAGCACCAGGTAATGCGGCATTTTACTTCATTTCCATTTCCGAATAATTGTGGATTTTGTTTTTGTGTTTATAAATTTTGAGATCAGCTTAAGTGGTAAAGNAAATTTAACTTTATCCTCTGAAGACACATTGGTGCTAACCATTTCAGTTCCTTTATCAGGAACAATAGTATTTACTTCACTTTGTTTATTGCTTTGGGTGTTGGGGGCAATTGATTATAGTTGCGGAAAAACACTTCTTCAGATGATGTGTAGAGCATTTTCCACAAGCTTTGTTTGGCACTGCGGACATCCCTTGGACAGCAGTATTTTCCTAGAGCTGCCCTAAAGCTCTGCGCAACATGGAATCGGCACATAACAATACTTGCAGATGGAAATGCCTGCTTGGCAGCTGCTATCTCAGCTGCATCTTTGTCTATAATGATTGTTTTAACCTCTTTCTTAGTGGCTTTCTCCTTAAATTCTTTGAAAAGATTTGTTAAAGTTTCTTTGGTTTCATTTTTTACAACAGCATAGGCTACAACTTGTCCCTTCTGATTACCATCAGCACATAAGAATACATACAGCGGGTAACCAATATTGTTAACACAATAAGTGCCATCGATGTAAACAACCTCATGATACTCATTAAAAATTCTTCTCATACATCCTGTTTGGAATAATAGAAAATCCACATCTCCATTATCAGCATGTACAGAATACTGAGAGCCACTGTCTGCACCCATCATCTCTTTTAAAATGGTCCAGACCTCATTTTCGACAGACCTTGGTGTAGTTTTCGATTTTTTACTGATGTTTTTGATGTCATGGCGATTAAATACTTTTTCACTGGATTGAGCCATATGAGCAATGATTTTTGAAGCTGAAATCCCAAGTTTTCTTAATTTTGTGATTTCAATAACCTCTTTATCTGTTGCTCTCCTGTCCAAAGCGTAAGGATGTGCTGAAAAAACAACAACACATTCTTTGATTACACATTGTACATTTTTAAAAATATTAACTTCATACCATAGATCAAACTACTAAATTTTCACAGAAAAAAGACCACATAGTACAAGTACGAAGACATGCTCTGTTTAAAAATACGTAGCTCATTGAAACGCATAAAAAAGGACTCGATAAATTCTGTTGATACATAGAGTGCACAGAAGGTAGCTAGGTAGCATAGTATAGTGTTCATGATGGGGAAAATTATGGGATGTTTTGAAGAGGTAACCCGGTACCCGTTAAAAATTTGGTCGGGTTACCAGGCAGCATTTTTCAACAAAATTGAAAGCCTTATTAAAGCCAAAAGAATTTTTAAACATTGCTCATAAATACATGTATCAACTTACTGGACAGAGGGAGAAGTTCATGGTTATGTACCAGCATAACTTTTTTGACAACTAGGGCATTTTCTTTGCGGTTAGCTGACAGCTGAACATGAACAGGACACTTCAACTTCCTAGTACTGAGAAAAAGAGATGATACATTATTAGTCTGAGGGAAAATGGTTAGTCATTTACTATTACTATTAGATTTAATAATAGTATAAGGATCTTATTTTATTGGACCGCCTTTAGTAAACATACTTTGATATCATAAATAGTAATAGCAATAGTATCAGTAAAACTGAATAATTTTTAGTTTTTATTAACTTTTCAGAATTATTTTTTCTACGTAAGCATTCAGTTTATTATTATAATTAACAAAAACATTTAATAAGAAACCCTTTCATTTAAATATTTAATTAAATATATGCATTACAATGTAAAATGGGGCAACTTAGACTTAGACTTAGTCACTTAGTTCTTTCCAAGTGTCAAGTGCTAAGAATGACTAAGGCTAAGACTAAGACTAGCAGCAACATCCCGTAGAATTGTCTGCTGTTACGACATTGTAGCAACATCCTTTTTTTTTAGTCACCTAGCTCACCTTGTGTTTCTTTCTGTCGCTTGAGATATGTGTTCCCCTCCATGAATACAGGTAAAATTGACATGTGACATACTGATACTTGAATTCAGCTTTATAGAACTTTTCCCTATCTTTGAGAGCTCGATTAGCTGCTTCCACCGTGCGGCCTCCTGAATTCTTGACCCATCGTTCTCCTAATTGTAGTTTTCTTTTTTCTAGCAACTCAATAAAACTCATCATACGTTTGGAACTTATTTTCATAACAAATATCTATGTCTGTTTTACCTTGTTCCAGGTCCATGGCGATGATACTACTAGTAGTATACTAACGGAGCATTCAAACTATTTCGGCATACTAACACAACAAAACTACCTTTTAGAAACATGATTTCTACTAACAAAGAACAAAACTACCTTTTAGAAACATGATTTCTTACAATAACCGGAAGTGGACGAGCGCGTATCCAGCGGCATATTGGGTCGTCTTGACGAGGCGATACTCACTACCTTAATAAAATTAACAGCCTTCAAAATTGAAAAGTTTCAAAAACACTGTCCACGTTCCAGAATTAATAATGTTTTATAAACTCTGACGGCTAACAATAATACTATAATAGAGAGAGTGGGGTAAAAATATATGGGTTACAAACTACAAACTATTTTAACTTAAAGTTAAAGCCTTAGCTTTAGACTTTAGTCTTTAGTAAGCCTTTAAACACAGCTAGAAAGCAAACACTGAACTGGAGACTGAGACTGGGGCTTATTAAAATTAATACCTAGTTACTAGTTACTTAGTCTTAGTTTATATTCAGAGTAAATTTTGGCAAAACATCTATAAAATTTAGTTGGAATAATTTAATTATGTTTTCATTTTTTGTTTTCAAAACATAAATATGAAATTATATTACAAGTACAATCAGTGGCGTAGTTAGAGCTTTTGCCGCCCGGGGCGGTCTCCAATATGCCGCCCCTTAGGGGCCGCCCATAAATGTCGTCACGCACCGGGGAGGGGGGGGGGAATCACAAATTTGATGTCATTCAAAACGCGCAACTTTAAATAAAAGCTACACTGAAATATATGATTACCCAAACTTTATTGAATGACGATTTACGTGGTTTCACGCGTGTTACGATGTTAGAGTGCAACCTTAAACTAAAAACATATTTAAATGACCAAACAAACAAAAAATGATTTTAAACATGCTCATTTTCAAATACAAAATACCGCTTGTATGGCGGGTAGGGGGGACTTTGTCACTTCACATTGAGGAATGGCTAATGGGTCTAAGTTTTCGTTTCGTGACGCCGTGTAACGAGGGGGCAGGGGGTGAAAAATCAGCCGAAATCACGTAACGTCATTTATCTTATCTTTTCTTATATGTTACAGACGCTCCTTCTGTACAGAAGATTATTGCGTCCTACGTATTTCTATGGTTTGTGTTTAGGGGCCGTCCATAAATGACGTCACGCGATTTTGGCCGATTTTTTACCCCCTACCCCCCTACGTCACGCGTCGTCACAAAATCGTAGACCCCCCCTCCAAAAGTACGTCACAAAACTTTGACCCCCCNTACTCATTAAAAATTCTTCTCATACATCCTGTTTGGAATAATAGAAAATCCACATCTCCATTATCAGCATGTACAGAATACTGAGAGCCACTGTCTGCACCCATCATCTCTTTTAAAATGGTCCAGACCTCATTTTCGACAGACCTTGGTGTAGTTTTCGATTTTTTACTGATGTTTTTGATGTCATGGCGATTAAATACTTTTTCACTGGATTGAGCCATATGAGCAATGATTTTTGAAGCTGAAATCCCAAGTTTTCTTAATTTTGTGATTTCAATAACCTCTTTATCTGTTGCTCTCCTGTCCAAAGCGTAAGGATGTGCTGAAAAAACAACAACACATTCTTTGATTACACATTGTACATTTTTAAAAATATTAACTTCATACCATAGATCAAACTACTAAATTTTCACAGAAAAAAGACCACATAGTACAAGTACGAAGACATGCTCTGTTTAAAAATACGTAGCTCATTGAAACGCATAAAAAAGGACTCGATAAATTCTGTTGATACATAGAGTGCACAGAAGGTAGCTAGGTAGCATAGTATAGTGTTCATGATGGGGAAAATTATGGGATGTTTTGAAGAGGTAACCCGGTACCCGTTAAAAATTTGGTCGGGTTACCAGGCAGCATTTTTCAACAAAATTGAAAGCCTTATTAAAGCCAAAAGAATTTTTAAACATTGCTCATAAATACATGTATCAACTTACTGGACAGAGGGAGAAGTTCATGGTTATGTACCAGCATAACTTTTTTGACAACTAGGGCATTTTCTTTGCGGTTAGCTGACAGCTGAACATGAACAGGACACTTCAACTTCCTAGTACTGAGAAAAAGAGATGATACATTATTAGTCTGAGGGAAAATGGTTAGTCATTTACTATTACTATTAGATTTAATAATAGTATAAGGATCTTATTTTATTGGACCGCCTTTAGTAAACATACTTTGATATCATAAATAGTAATAGCAATAGTATCAGTAAAACTGAATAATTTTTAGTTTTTATTAACTTTTCAGAATTATTTTTTCTACGTAAGCATTCAGTTTATTATTATAATTAACAAAAACATTTAATAAGAAACCCTTTCATTTAAATATTTAATTAAATATATGCATTACAATGTAAAATGGGGCAACTTAGACTTAGACTTAGTCACTTAGTTCTTTCCAAGTGTCAAGTGCTAAGAATGACTAAGGCTAAGACTAAGACTAGCAGCAACATCCCGTAGAATTGTCTGCTGTTACGACGTTGTAGCAACATCCTTTTTTTTAGTCACCTAGCTCACCTTGTGTTTCTTTCTGTCGCTTGAGATATGTGTTCCCCTCCATGAATACAGGTAAAATGGACATACTGATACTTGAATTCAGCTTTATAGAACTTTTCCCTATCTTTGAGAGCTCGATTAGCTGCTTCCACCGTGCGGCCTCCTGAATTCTTGACCCATCGTTCTCCTAATTGTAGTTTTCTTTTTTCTAGCAACTCAAAAAACTCATCATACGTTTGGAACTTATTTTCATAACAAATATCTATGTCTGTTTTACCTTGTTCCAGGTCCATGGCGATGATACTACTAGTAGTATACTAACGGAGCATTCAAACTATTTCGGCATACTAACACAACAAAACTACCTTTTAGAAACATGATTTCTACTAACAAACAACAAAACTACATTTTAGAAACATGATTTCTACTAACAAACAACAAAACTACCTTTTAGAAACATGATTTCTTACAATAACCGGAAGTGGACGAGCGCGTATCCAGCGGCATATTGGGTCGTCTTGACGAGGCGATACTCACTACCATTTAAGATAGGTAGTGAGTATAGCCTCGTCAAAACGACCCAATATGCGGCTGCATACGCGCTCGTTCACTTCCGGTTATTGCTATTCTTAGTAATATTTTATTTTATAAGGTTAAAAATTTCATCGGTGAATGTNATAAACATCATTTTATAAACAATGTTACTAAAGACTAAAGTGACTATTCGCAATCGATTGCCTAGGCTATTTATAGCACGCGCCGATTGCGAATAGGGTTTGAAATCTATTCGCAATCGATTGCGAATAGACGCTCCCATTTTTTAAAGCAGTTAACTGTTAACATCAACTAACTACATTCTTCAGTATTCTTAAGCTTATAAACAAATAATAATAATAATAAAGTTTTCTTTATCTTTTTTGTAAAACTGAAAATTATTTTAAAATATTGCAAATATACGAACAGAAAAAAATATTAATATAAAAATTTCTATATTATAATAATTTTAATTAAGGCTAAGGCGGAGGGGTGAAAACTGCATCCAGCTTATAATAATTGGTGCACTGAATAATGAATAGCAATAATAATTTTAATGTCGATAGGCCGACTAGGGAATTGAAAATTTAATTAAGGGTAAAAAAACAAAACAAAAAACAACAAGCTAGGCTAAAACTAAAACTCACTGATTTTCCTTTCCTAGTCGGGTTAGGCCTTACTTATGCTTACGACACTTAGACTTAGGACTTGATTACTTCACAGTACTTCGCCGTTTTGTTTTACAATTAATTATTTTCATACTTTATGCTAATTAACTAAATGTGTCATCAGAGTTTGTAGTATTATTAGGATAATCACGAAGTTTAAATGCCCCGATGCTGTCGTACGTGAATTATTCATTACGCTTTGACTTAATTTACTTATATTAATAACATGATTGTTAAACACTTCGATACATGTTAAATTTATTTAACAAAGTTAAAAAAAATGTGTGATGTGTGTTTCGTTGAATAGCGATAACCAGAACTAGACGAGGGGGTATACAGCTGTATACTCGGTCATCCTTACGAGCGAGTACTCACTCACTACCTTTCAAAATACATAATTATAATTATGATAAAGAAATATAAGAAATGCTCACACTCACACCAACCTCCTAAAAGTAAAAGTTAGTACTTAATATTGTTCAAGACAAAATCTGACTAATAAAATGTTAGTAAAAAAATAATAAACTATTATCTCATATTTATAAAATCATATTTTCTTTTGGGTTTTGTAGCTGTCGACAGTGTCCATAGTCATAAACTTTATCATAAAGTACACGTCATGCTCCTTAGTTGGGAGTGGATGGAAGAAAGTGTGACAGTTTTTGACAGGGGTATGAGGGGGGGGGGTTCCGGCCACGTGTAATGTTTTATATTAACGGGGTTTTATATTAAATTTTAATTATTTCGTTAAATTAAAAAAAAAGGCTTTTGTTCGAAAGTGTGACGTACTTTTTTGGGGGTGGAAGGGGGGTGGAGTTCCAAGATTTGTGACAGGGGGGAGAGAGAGAGGGAGTTTAAAATTGTAAAAAATAGTGTACTGTCTCTGTCGTACTATTTGGAATTTTAAATATTTATGTAGTTATTAAAACCACCTCATCCCTTAAATCCAGGGTATTTTTTTGTGTGTTAATTGCCAATATTCAATAACTCTAAAAGTATACATTAAAACATTGATTATAGTTATCTACTTTCCTCTATAGTGGATAAATTTTATTTGATGTTTTTTTCCGAAATTAATTACTTTAATTTTTTAAAAATTATAATAGACATGAGTTATTGTATATCTTATCTGTAACAGACGCTACTTCTGTACAGTAGATTATTGCATCCCACGCTTATCCGTGGTTTTGTGTTAAGTCCTGCATTCTTATCAGAGTTTTAAATGATGATAAACTGAAAAGAGTTGGGCAATGTGGTAAGCAGAATCGCTTATCATTTTGAGCACCCCTCCCCCCACCTTTTCCCCGTAAAACAACATTTGTATTAACATGCATGGCTTAACATTTCATTTTGGTTAAATCAATAGCCTTAATTAAACTACTTCGATAAATTGGGGTGGTGCTGGACGTGCTGAATATTGTAGAGAACAAAATGTCATATTGTTGTCAAATGTCAAAATGAACAAATAGTTCCACGAGAGAAGTTCATGTTATCAGTTTTATTTTTCCTCTCCAAGAAATAGCTGGAACCTTGGTCTAACACCGTCTATCCGCATATTGGGCCATGCTGGGGAATTCTTAACGCAATTTCCTATTGGAAATCCCTTATTATAATAAATCGGGGTTCAATAAATGTAATCAGGATTGCGTTGTGTATACATGTTTTTAAAAATATATAATATAATTTTTATATAATATAAATGCAATTTGTTTTATAAATATTAATTAAAGTATAACTTTTGAAAGTTTACATTGAATACGTCTTAAGTGTTATTGGCTATTTTATTTTATTTTAAAAAAATTTTCTTCTCAAATTATTTTTTATTAGGGGCCGTCCATTAAGTACGTCAAGGCTAATTTTGACAATTTTAACTCCTCCTCCCCTTGTCACAAATCTGACCCTCCCCCCTCTAGTACGTCACCTTTTCGAACAAAAGTATTTTTTTAATTAACAAAATAATTAAAATTCAATATAAAACACCGTCACGGCGCACATGTCCGGACTCCCCTACCCCTTGTCACAAACTGTCACACTTTCACACAATGATTAAATTGTTATGATGTATTCACGCCATTGTTCTCTTATCTAGTGAATATTTTCATGTTAGTGTGTGTAAAATATAGATCTAATATTAAAATATTTTGGTTGGTTTATTTGTCTGATGTAGGCATTTGCCAAAAATGTTTACTAGTGTATCTGCTTCTTAATTAAAACGTTTATTGATATAATCACAGAAATCCTTTTTTTCAGTGGCATAGCTAAGGGAGCGGGGTGGGGGGGATTTTAAAATCCCCCCGGCCCCCACTTAAGGGGGCATAAATTAAGTGTCTGAAGTTGTTCTTTTACATTAAAAATTACGCTACCGCCATGGATGTGGGGTCTCCAAAGAGCTTAAGCCCCCCCTCCGGGTCCCAAACCCTTACAAATTCCTAGCTACGCCACCGCTTTGTATAGCTTGTATTTTATTAAAAGAAATCCGAATTATTATTTAAGATGAAAGCAATCGTAATTTGTTTAAGATTTAAAGTCCATTAAATCCTTTTTTAACATGAATGTACATAAAAAACAAAAAAACAAACCGTTTTTATTCTTTCACCTGGCTTCGGTTTCTGGTGTGACTCAAACAAGCATTTCTTTTGTTATTAGGATGGTAACAGGCTATGTTAAGGCTCTTTTAAAAATGATTACCGTATACACTCGTTTTATAGCCCGTTCGTTCATAAGCTGACCCTCCCCCCCCCCTATTTTGGAAGAGAAAAGTATTAAAAGTTTGTAGCCTGCTCGTAAGGCAAATCATAAATAATCACTCAGAGGTTCTTAATTTGAGACGGAAAAGATACAATGTTAAAAAAATAATAATAATAAAAAATTATTTAAAAAAAAAATTATTAAAAAAAAAAAATTTTTTAGAGACGAATCTGTTTTGAATATCAATTTATTTACATTTTTGTCAACATGTCATGGATACAATGAAAAATTTTTTTTAACACGTGATCAGCAGAGTAAGATTAAATCTCAGAGTTTCAACAAATATTCCATATTGCTTCATCCGTATAAAATAAGTTTACATGTTGTGAAGAGTTGCTTACAACATGTAACATTCATTGTCGTAATAAGATATTTTCCGTACAGCTTATAGAAATACTCATGGTCATGTATTAAGATTTCTCTTACACGTTGTAACATGTATTGTCCTATTGTTATGAAGAGCTCCCTTACAGTTTGTAACATTTATTGTCCTATTTTTATGAAGAGCTCCCTTACAGTTTGTAACATTCCACACCAAATTGTTTCGTTTTCATTTACATTCGACATAAAAATACAATTATTAAACCACTAAAGTCCAATACAAATGATAATATCAAAACAAAGAACAATAATAGAAGGCCATACAATCTGCTAACTACCATTGTTCAATACCATAAAGGCCGGCCATTTTGCCACTGCAACCTTATGCTGCCGCGGTGGGGCCCCACACTTTCATAGGCCCAGCCCATATTATTTTTTTTACTTATTATCCTACTTAATTCCTAACAACTACTCAGACCGGGCCCTGCGCAATACGTTTCGCATACTAAGCCGCATAGGGCCCCACAATTGCTAAGACCAGCCCTGTATGCCATAAACATAATATCAAAGCAAACACAGTAATAGACATAAATACAACATTTAAACCACCAATTTTAAAAACTAAACATAACAAATTTAAAAAAAACATTAAAAAAAACAAGTTTTTGACTATAAATCCTCTATATTCGAGACATAACTATAAGGCTGTTCATTATAATACGCAGGGCAAAACAAACCAAAAATACAAAGTTCTATTTATGTCTCGTAAAACGTTTTTAATGCGCACCGATCGTTAATATATTTTTAAAAGGGAGGCGTTATCCCCAGAATTCTATTAATAGTTCGATGTGTAAAGGAGAATTCAGTGAAATATTCTCAAGTCTCATTTCCAGCCTTATTGTTTTTAATGTCCATTGCTGCCATTTTGTTAAAATGTTGTTAATTTCATCGCTAAACCTAACCCACACCCTAAAACCTATCACTAAACCTAA